>CANUEP010121564.1:0-76582 GCA_947857235.1 Jatropha podagrica | reverse complement strand
GCCTCGACTGGCGTTGTAAAGGCTTCTACTAGTGGAAGGAAAGCCAATGATGTGATTAACAGCGACTGAAGGTTTGACAATCACCTTACGCCGACTGTTTAGAGGTCGAAAAATTAACTAGAGAGGATGGGAGGGAGGCCGTTGCTTTTGCAACTTAGAGAGAGGATTTTGAGATTTTCTAAATTTGGTTTTTGTTATTTTGTGGGTCCCACAATAAGGCTTTTTTTGTCATTTTAATGTAAAATTAACGAAAAATCAGCCCTTTTTGGACGGAAGGACTAGATTGTTGGACGGAACCAAACCTTAGGGACGTCCGAATAATTTGACCAAAATACATGAACGAAGTTATTAATTTAGTAAAAACTCAGGGATGAAATAATAATTTTTCCTAAGGGTTTTTTTGTCATTTTAATGTAAAATTAACGGAAAATCAGCCCTTTTTGGACGGAAGGACTAGATTGTTAGATGGAACCAAATCTTAGGGACGTTCGAATAATTTGACCAAAATACATGAACGAAGTTATTAATTTGGTAAAAACTCAGGGATTAAATAATAATTTTTCCTAAATTTTATGATGTAAACCCTTATTGATAGTTATTAATATTTTGAAATCTATAATTTTTTTTTAGCGTTGGTTCTTTTTTGGAAAAAAGCAACAAATCTGCTAGCTGACATCTTGGTTTGTGAATTTATTGCAAATGAATTAGATGTGTGAAATTCACTGATTAAAAAATAAAGTGCACTCGATTTGATTTATAAACTGTGGGTGGATTCACAGTAAACATTTCATCAGTTGTGCAATTAAAAAGTAAATTTGAGTAGAAGAAAATTTATTGCGAAGATATTAGATGTGTGAAGTTCATCAAATGAAATACAAAGTGTGCTCAATTTAACTTTTAAGCTATGAGTGGATTTACCGTAAAGGCTTTACCGATTGTGCAATTAAAATAAATTTAAATAAAAAAAATTGTAAAGAGAACTTCATTACTTGAAAGGGTAATAGAGTTTTAATTGTTTAAATTGAAATGAAAGCTCATAATTACTGGAAATGTAAATAAATTGTGTTTAGAAAAAATAAAAATAAGATTTTGAAAATTAAATTGATTGACTCATCGGAGAGTTTGATTTGATTTGTTAAATTTTTTATTGGACCTCTTATTGAGTTTTCTTGATTCTTCTATAAATTTTAAAGGCGATTATCAAAAGAATCCACTCACACGTTCTCATTTGTTCTTTTAGTATCTAATTTTTCTGCACGTGAACAACTGTTTCGAGAGTGCTTGCACAATCACATATCACATATTTTATTTTCCTTTTTAAATTAATTAAAATTAATAATTATATGAAATAACATCAATTGGATAAAGTTAATTAAACATCTGAACTCAAACCCAAAATATAGACCCTAAATTTAAAAACTCACAGCATGGATTCCACAGATTGGAAACAGTATTTGAAATGTTCTGTATTTATTATATATGATTTTAAATTGAAAATTTTAACTTCCCCTCTCCTGGGAAATAGTTTCTTTTTGAAGCGTAAGATAATTAAGAGATGGATGAATTTATAAAAAATATAAATTATAACAGTATTTTTAATTTATAAATAATTTTTTACTGATTTTCTAGAATTATTATGTAAATTAATTTAATTAATTTTTTTAATGATAAATTAATGTGATGCACATATTATTCAATGCTAATAAATATTAATATTCTTAATTTTTTATTGATAAATCTTTTTACACCGAAAAAAAAAATACTTTTTAAGAATGATGGTCCCCTTTTGGGTGTTTTGCTTGATTGTATGAAATCATAATTAATTAATTAATTAATTAATTAATTTTGGTTTTGATATTTTCTTCTAATTTTGTTGTTAACGATGAAGAACAGAAAATAATAGCAGCCAAAGAAAATTATGACGAAAGAATTGGTAGAATTCGCACTTGCGTACGACGTTGAAATAATGCGAATTGAGATTTGTTGTCGTTTACTGAAGTGAAGTGCAAAACACTAGACATATGAAAAGTACAACCCCTAACGCAAACAAAGCATAATTGTGTATGAAATGAAGACAACCTTTTATTAAGGATTACCACTCCATTTCTTTTCTTTTTTCAGTTAACAAAGTTAATGTTTTTGGTTTCATATCTGCACATCAATGCATCATCGTCATCGCAGAAATCCGTTTGTAATTGCCCAGATCTTTGTACTGGATCATCATCATCATCGCCATTCTGAACTGAGGTCCTACCGTGGCATCCAAAACATTTCATACTGATATAAACCTTTGGCTTTATATTTAGCCGATGTAAAAATTACTTTAGATCTCTACATAGCTTTGCCTCCACTTCTGCTGTTGCTATATATAATTTTGCGATGATAAATTCTTTATATTTCGTAAAAAGAAAAGGTTACGAAGACAAAAAATATATATTTTCTTTTTACTTATTTTGTGTTTATTGTTGGAGATATAAATGGTCGGAATGATTTTCAACTGAAAGAGAACAGGATAAGCAGGAAAAAAAATAATTAAAAAGCAATATTACAATAAGTACTGATATGCTTCAGAAAAATATAATTGCCTGCTTTTCTATTTTACACAAGAAAGTTCTGAAACTGGACTGGCTAAGATTCGGTTTATCTAAAATAATAATAATACAAAAAACTGCAAGGAAAAAAAAAATATTTAAGAAATTTATTTGAATGTAGTTTTAGCCATGGATGAAGAAGCATGTAAAAATGAAGAAGCAGAAAGGCTTGTACTGTTGCTTTGAGGATATGATTGTTCTTGCATCACCACTGATGATGGATAGTTATTGCTATTCTCCTGTTGAATATTTCCTGAAGATCCATTTGTAAGCAAATCCAGTTTCAAGCACTCATGATCTCTACTCTCCTGCCTTATTTCCTTGAGCATTGCTGATACATCCTTCATGTTAGGCCTATCGTCAGGACTTGGATTTACACATAGCAAAGCTACTCCTATTGTCTGCAACATCTCTTCAATTTCTGATTCGGGCCGAGCTTGTAAGCTGGGATCGAGCACTTCAATCCCTCCTCTCTTCTGCCTCACCCAATCTACAATGTGAAGCCCTTCTGGTATTGTTGGATCAATTGGTTGCTTCCCAGTTAGTACTTCTAGCACCACCACACCATAGCTATACACATCGCTTTTTTCGGTTATCTTCATCATGTATCCGTACTCTGCATACCAAATAAACGAGTCTCTTAAATTGTGAAAATTTTCTTAAGTCAAATCAGGACAATTTCCGGTATCAATTGGTGCAATTTGAAAATTTTAGCCTCATCAGTACAACGCTGGTATGGATTTTGAACTCACCTGGAGCAATGTAACCGTAGGAACCAGCAACAGTAGCTGAAGAGCGAGCAAAATCGCCATCATCGACGAGCTTGGCAAGTCCGAAATCAGCAATATATGGTTCAAATTTAGGGCCAATGAGAATGTTGTTAGCCTTAATGTCTCTGTGAACAATTGGAGGAACACAGTCATGATGCAAGTAAGCAAGACCTTGTGCTGCTTCCAAGACTATTCGGTACCTCAATTCCCATTCCAAGCAACCACCACTTCTTTCGTGAAGAAGACTGCCTAAGCTCCCATTGGGCATATAGTCATACATAAGCAATCTCGTGTTTCGATTCCAACAGCAACCCAAGAATCTAACAATATTCTTATGGCGAATAGAACCAAGAGTTTTTACCTCAGCTGAAAAGGAATCGCGAACTCCTCCAATTCCTAACCTATCATTTTGACAATCGTGTCCTGCAGCCATTATTGCCGCCCAAAGCTTTTTAACCGCAATGACTTCCCCATTTTCGAGTTCTGCACGATACACAATTCCTGAACATCCTTTTCCTATTATGTTGTCTTCCACTAGGCATTTCAAGACTTGTTCTACTGAAAAATTTAGCTTCTGAAATGGAGTAAAATGCCAAGGCCATGAATCCCCCCCCAACTCAGATTCACAATCATCTCCTATCAATTTTCGAGCTCTAAAAAAAATAATTGCTCCGAAAATTGCCAATGCTATCGTCAAGGCGATGAGCAATGCAATGGCTAGTTTCAGTCTCTGTGATCTTTTCAAGTGACCATTATTAGCCATGCTCATCATTGTTGCATTGCTTAAGAAACATGAGTCACGGCCTTTGGAACACAATCCCTGATTTCCTGCTAATTCTGTCGCAGATAACTGTCTAAACAGCTTATTGTCCGGAAGATAGCCAGAGAAATTGTTGTAGGAAATGTTTAAAGAAACAAGATTTTCAAGACCAGCAACTGATACCAAGTCTCCTCCTAGCTTATTGTGTGATAGGTCAAGAATAGATAATTTGTTTAGAGCAGAAATTTGTGGTGGGATTACCCCAGTAAGTGCATTCCAACTCAAATTCAAAGCAATATCAAGACCATCAATATCAAACAGTTCAACTGGGATCTTGCCAGATAGTTCATTGCTACTAAGATCAAGAAGCTGAAGACTTGAACATTGACTAAGTGAGGAAGGAATTCCCCCAGAGAAAGAGTTCTTACTTAGAATCAGTCTATTAAGTGAAATAAGTTGATCAAAACCAGATGGAATTTCACCCACAAATTGATTCATAGAAACATCCAGTACTTGAAGCCTAGTAAGAACGGATAAAGAATTAGGCAAATTACCTTGAAGGGTATTGTTACTTAAGTTCAACATCTGCAAATCAGAGCAATTTCCAATTTCCTCTGGTAGAGTCCCACCGAGATGGTTTTCAGACAAGTCAAGAAAATTGAGGTCTTTGAGCAATCCAATTTCTTTTGGAATATTTCCACTGATTTTGTTATTTACAAGGCGAAGACGAATAAGAGAGCTGCAATTACCAATCTCTTCAGGAATTGAACCAGAAATGTCATTAGCAATTAAAAGAAGCTTTGTTAGGCTCTGAAGCTGAAGTAGGCCAGGAGGTAAGCTACCAGTAAGTGCATTGTGTGATAAATCTAATGCTTCAAGGCTTCGGCAGCTACCTAACTCTACGGGAATGCTTCCTTCAAGTTTGTTCTGCCAAGCAAAGAGGACTGTTAACTGTGTCAGCTTACCAAGCTCTTTAGGAATTGAACCTGATATCTGATTAGTATCAAGCTGCAACTGTAGTAAATTTGTAGCATTTGAAAGAAATGGAGGGATCAAACCAGAGATATTATTATTACTAAGCATAAGCTCTTCGAGATTTGATAGGTTGCCAAAAGATTTAGGTATAGCCCCAGAGAAAAAATTTAGGGAAAGATCAAAAATCTTCAAGCTTTTACAGTTTCCAATCTCATTAGGAATAATCCCATCAAAATTATTTTGCCATAATAACATCTTTTCTAGTTTCTGCAGTTTACCCAACTGTGGTGGCAACGAACCTGAGAGATCATTTTCATATAAAAATAAGTTGACAAGCTCTGAGCAGTTGCCTAAATCGGGTGGAATCTCACCAGACAGCATTGTAGTGTATGCTGATAGTGTTTGAAGCTTGCTAAGCTTGCCTAATGAAGCAGGTATAGAACCTGAAATTTTAGTATCAGCTAAACCAAGAAGTTGCAAATTCTTGCAATCTCCAAGCTCTTCTGGAATCTTTCCTGCAATGTTCTTGTTCCCTCCGGCACGGATGACCTCTAAATTTGTTAGTCTGCCTAGTTCAACTGGAATATTTCCGCTAAAGAAATTATCATATATGTCAAGATTCTTGAGATTAGAGCAATTGCCAAGCTCAACAGGGATTTCCCCAGTAAACTCATTGGAGTTCAAAATCAAGTCTTGAAGATTTTGGAGCTTGCCAATGCTTTTAGGAATACTACCCGCAAGACTGTTAGAACTAACATCAAAGACTATCAGGTTTTTACAGTCTCCGACATCAGGTGGGATAGTGCCGGTGAGATTAACAGCAGAAAGAATGACCTTTTCAAGGTAAAGAAGAGAGGAAAGATTGGAAGGGAAAGGAAGAGCAATATTAGTGGACTGAATGTTGATTTCGATAACAAAGTTATTAGAAGTGCAAGTGATATAAGACCACTTACAAGGGTTAGAGTCCAAATGGTTCCAATTAGAGAAAACTGAAGAGCGTAAAGCAGAGGAGCTGTGAAGCCAAGAAAGTAAAATATCTACTTCATTATTTGCTGCAGAACTAGCAGCAAATACTCCAAGTGCAAGAAAAAGAAAGAAGACGAGGTGGTTGTGGTGGTGGTGGTGGTGGTGGTGGTGGTGGTGGTGATTGTAGGGTTGCCTCGACATCGGCATTGGCAATTTGCATCAAATCCCAAATCTCTCTACTTGATTCAGCATTGGGTTTATCTAACCTAATCTAATCTAAATCCTTATTTTTTCCCTCTCTTATGTTAAAACTCAAAGCTCACTAATAATATAGTCTTTGAAGACAAGCAACAAACACATAAATACAGAGCAATAAAGAAAAGAAACAAAAGATTAAAGATTTTCAACTACTCCACCACCTATTTCACCTCGGGGTTCCGTTTCTTAATCCTTTTTCTTTATTTGAATCGATACTCCATGTGTTCTTGCATTGTTTTCCTCAATAAGTTTTCAGTATTATTGATTATTTTAGCTTTGATAACAGAGCCACCACTCTTTCCTTGAAAAAAGAAAAAAAAACCAATAAGGCATTACCTTTGGTTGCATTTCTCAAGAATCTTGATAATTTTTCCTTGCTTCTGGTTTAAATCATTATACATGTTTTGTCTATAGCTTAATGTGCGGTCTTCAGTTCCTTTGAGGAACCAAACAGGTAGATATGGCAAGAATCATAGTTATATACGTATATGTGTTCTAAAAGCAATTCAATATTTCAAGTAACAAGGTGAGCAAGACAAGCTATCATATTTTCTTATGGAGGAACTTTGCATCTCTGATTGCCAGGCAGATTTTACTTGTTCATCACATTATGAGACCCATGCCCACTATCCGCTGGGTACTCATCTTCTCACAGAGCCATCCCTTGAATATCACAAAATTTTAATAGAAAATAAAAAAATTTTAAATTAAATATCAGAAAATTTTTTAAAATCCCTAATTTTTCATAGTGTAGTGCTAAATGGCTCAATTGACTCAACTACAATACATAAAATGTTTAAAAATCTTTGAAAAACCATTCTCGAGTTGTGCCAAATATCTTTATTGTTTTCCATATTCTTCTGGGACTAACAAGATTAAATAAAACATAAAACTTTAATATTAAAGCATTGAAGATTGAAGGAACTTTGGAAATGTAAGTATATCTACAGTGAGTGTGGAAGCTAAGAACCTCCTCACTCAAACTTACATAATTAACTTTTTAGCATGTAATTGAACCAACATGGACATAAAATCAAACAATTGTTAGAAATGGCCCAGAGCTCTAGGACATGACCCTTCCCAGAGCTCTAGGACATGACCCTTGGGAATCTTTACACATTTTGTTTTGTCAAAACCTAAATAAAAATTTCCAACAATATTAGCTTTTTCAATGCACAAAACATGGGGATTCCTTTCTTCTGGATTCAAATCAATTAATATATTGGAGCCCACATTGCCTTCAATGTTTATTACCATTTTTTATTACTAGTCAATGACTTCAAACTAGTAGAATGTAAACTTACAAATTACAAGAGTTCAGCCCATTATTAAGTTGGGCTGAGCTGATCTTATATGGGCCCTTTGTTTGCTGGTTCTCTACTGCTCTCTCTTCTTCGCTCACCATCGCTGTCTCGGCTGCTTCATTCCTTCTCTCTGTTTTTGTTCCTTTTTGACCATCCTACAATCATAAACGACCGTATAATTTGAAAGAACAGGAAGCATCGTATGGCTTCGTCGGCCGTTGTTGATAGCTTATGCTCCTTTTCACCTTCCTACTATCCAAAACGTTACAAAATCCAAACCCGAACTCTCAATTCACAGTTTCTTTTCTCTAATTCCTTTCTGCAACTGAAGAAGCAGCCTTTGCTTCCAAAATTGCAAATTCTGAGGCCCAAACCGCGCAATCCCAGGTCTCTTCCAGTCGTCTTTTCCGCACAGTTTAATTTCGTTAAAGGTCTGGCATTTTGGGGCTTTAATTTTACTTCTTTTGGTTTTGAGCTCGTTTTTGTCTACTGGAATTGGTTTGGTTGTTTGATTGGCAGTGTTTGTGACATTACAAAATTCCATGATTGGTTTGATTAATCAATTGCATTTTAGATGTTTATTGATTATTGCATTTTAGGTGTTTCAAAATTTATTAATTTTCAGATGTAATTGTTAATTTTTGGTGGTTTTTGAGGGTTTACTGGTTAGGATTGCTGCTAATTTAAGCAATATACAAAAACAAAAAAACAAAAAAGCGGTGTGTTTTGCATTACTAATGGGTGTATTGGGTTCTGCAATATAGTTGTTCAAACAGTATTGAAGGTTGGAAAAGATGGCATTGATGCAGGAACAAATCTGGTGCCTGTAAGTTCAATTTGTCTCCTTTCTTTACTTGATTTCTTTCTAGGGATGATTAAATAATGTATATGCATTTCTTTTACTGTTTGTTGCTAGGACTCTATACCAAGACCAATTGCAAGGACCTCTGTAACAATTGCTGCACTGACCATTTCACTCTTTGTGCTCAAGTCATTTCTGTCTACAGCTTTATTTGCATTGGTATGTTTTGCTGTTATATTCTATCTGCAAAAATCAATCCGAAATAGTTCAAAAATTATCAAACATAATTCATCGATGGATTTAATGTAAGAATGGAGAATCAATTGCCTCCTCTGCCCATGCAATACGCATCTTCAGCTTTCATGCACATGCTCAAGAAGGATATAATGAATTTTGTACATAAATCTGCATTCTTGTTAAACTTGAGAGTAGACATTAGTTTTAATTAATGAATCTTATTTATTTATTTTATGGTAAGTAGTTGTTTCTGTTTGATGCACAGGCCACTATGGGATTCATATATTTCGCCTTCATTGCCTTGAACAAAGATCAAGGGCCAAGAGATGGTGGAGGTGGAAATTCTTCCGATGACCCATTAGAAGAAGCAAGAAGAATAATGGAGAAATACAAGTAATAGCAGCAGAAATGATTCATTTCGATGTTTTATGCATGCCTTGTATTAAAATATTATTGGATAGATGATATATATCTTTTCGCACTGGATGCTTTTTGTTTCAATTTGTAACTAGATTCTTTCAGAATTATGCAACCTTCAATATACATGTGAAAGGTATAACACAGGAAAGTAGGCTTGATATTATGATCTGTAGATGGAAATTTCTTATGAGAGAAGAACAAATTATACAATAGTTTCATATTCATATCAAATTATTTCTCAAGTGCCATACATTCTTTTTTTTTTTTTTTATCAGAACGTTCACAACAATAGAAACTACTCTTCCATGTTAATAATGCACCTCAAGCCTTCCCCTTTCAGCATCAAGTTAAAAGCCTTATTGATGTCAGAAAAAGGAACCCTATGAGTTATAAACTTGTCCAATTCCAGTTTCTGCAGCAAAGTTAATCCAGTGTAATTCATGGGTTAAAGGGTAGTGAAATGTAAGAACATTTATAAGAAACCTACAATTACAATAAACTATAACATGTAAGATCACCTTGTTCATATACATATCAACAACAGATGGGAGATCGGTTCGCGGTTTATAGTTCCCAAAGAAAGTTCCTTTTAGAGTTCTTTCATTAAGCAAATTGATTGGCTTCGTCACAAAAACTGCTTCCTTGTTCGGTACCCCGACGAGCACTGCCATTCCCCATCCCTACACGGTCATGCAAATTCCATATTATTCTGCTATATGTTAAATGACATACAAATATATACTAATTGTGACTAAGCTAATATGGTGACTTTAAAAGTGAACTTAAATAATCTCTATCAACATTTTAGAAATGGTACTTTTCTCAATTAAACTGAAACTACAATGCCAAGTAGAACTATGAATAAGAAGACTTTTAGTTTAGGTTATTGCTTAAAAATTGAAATGCTTACATCATGAACACATTCAAAAGCTGCAATCATGGCGTCAATGTGCCCTGTGCACTCCACACTCCTGTCTACACCACCATTTGTCATCTCTGCAATTATCTGTTGAACTGGACGGTCATGATCCTTCGGGTTCAGAAATTCAGTTACTCCAAACTTCTTGGCTGAGTTGCGAAAAACATCAGTTACTCCTATACTGATCACATTTGTTTTAAACTAAGTTGCAGATGGGATTTGTTAATACAAGAACATTCTACCTTCTTCGAATCTCTTTGGGTTCAAATCCACCGCAATGATCCTAGATGCTCCAGCAATTCTTGCACCTTCTGCAGCCTAAACAGATTTAATGGAACATAAGGAGAACATTTCTAATTTGTTGATTAATGTAACCTCTAACCTGTTACAAAATGAACAAATTGCTATGAAGCTCTGCATAGAACTTACTGCTAGGCCTACAGCTCCTAATCCGAAAACAGCAATAGAGGAACCTTTTTTCGGTTTAGCCACATTCAATGTTGCACCAAGTCCTGACATGAAATTAGGATTTTTTTTTTTTTTAGAATCCTATTTGAGATTAAAAGGGGAAAAAGTTGAGGGTTTAGCAATTCAGCAAAGAAGTGAAAGAACAACCTGTTGAGATACCACAACTAAGAATGCAGACTTTATCCAAAGGAGCTAAGGGATTGATCTTTGCAAGAGATCCTCTATGCACAACTGTGTATTCACTAAATGTAGAAGTGCCAACAAAATGGTTTATTGGCACCCCATCAATCGAGAACCGAGATTTTCCATCATTAAGCATGAAACCCCTATCAGTGTTTATTCTCAGCAAGTCACACATGTTACTTTCCTCAGATTTACAGTGCTCACATTCTCCACATTCTCCAGTAAATACTGGAAGAACATGATCCCCAGTCTCGAGGTCTATTACGCCTTCCCCAACACTCTCTACAATTCTGCGAGGAAAATTGAAGTGACGGAAGCTTTTTTAGGCTTGTAACATCGAAACATAATTATACACATGATATAATGGAAGTTAATTATTTGCCACTTTTGAAACACCAATGACTTAAGAAACAAAAATAAGATTCAATTTTAATGACTTTTAGGATTATAAATATATAATCTTTGTTTATCTGCACAGTATATAGTTCGAAGCAGAGATTTTGTTAATTAGATATAGATTTACAGCTTTAAGAATTATAAAACAAAACTTAATCAAAAGGAGAATAAAGAAAAGAAAAAAAAAAAAGGAAGAAGAAGAAGAAAGAAAGAATCACTTATGCCACAGTGTTGTAAAATTGTAAAGAAAAGGAGAAACATACCCAGATGCTTCATGTCCAAATATACGAGGAAACAGTGGCGTCTGACCCTAGGAGTTAAAAACCCAAAATTCAAAATTTTGAATTAATTCATAATAAGTAATAGTTTAATGAAGTATTAGACCATATATTATACCTTGGCTTCCCAGAAGTAGAGATCAGTATGGCAAAGAGAAGTATATTTAATTTTGATCCTCACTTCCAGGGCCTGCGGTGGAGCTACCTCCACTTGCTCGATCACTAATGGCTTGCCTGCCTCCCATGCCACCGCAGCTATAAATTATGCATAATCACAAATATAACGTTCTTTAAAAACTAAACAATCCCAAATCACGAAACGGGGTAAAATAAAAAACCCATATATAAAAAAGAAAGGATTTAAGACAAGAAATCTGAAAATGCCATTAACTAGTAAAATTCTTAATAGATTAAAGACCTTTGCAGGGAATAACAAGACCACCAGTGCTTGACATGACTGATTCAATTGGAGAATAATTGAACGAGCTCTGCTTGTTTTAAAACCCAAATAAGAAGTTCTAATAGGAGGAAAATGAGTGCCAAAGCCCTTTTTTTGCAGCTTGTTAATAAAGTATGGCGTTAAAGCTGTTAGCCTGGAAACAATAATTCAAATCAAGATACGGATTTTGTTTTTTTCTCAACCCCTATGATCACATTCACAACCAATGAATGAGTGCCTTGTCAATGTCAAAGCTCATTTCAAGCTGCTTACTAAAGAGAAGTGATTCTGAATATTTTTATCAAAAAAAAAAAAAAAAAAAAACCATGAACTAATGGCACACAGACGAGATATTTTGGGTCAAAAGTTGGCAACGATGGATGTGGTTTTGGACTTGATTTCACCTGTTGCTTAATTCTGCTGCGTACTATTAAACAACTTTTCCAAGTTTCAAATCTTGTTTAAAGCTTCATTGGGGTTGAAAAATACTCCCGAGTTTAAATTGAATAGGTAAATATATATTGTACATGAAAGATTCCGTAGTTGATATATTTGCAATTATTAATGAGCTGGCAACTTACTTCACGATTTCACGTTATAATTGTGAATATTATATATAGAAGGTGACTGGTCTTTTGCAGTTGTTCGCTCGGTGTCGTCGAACGACATGTTGTCAGCTTAAGGAAAACTTTGCTCGAGTTATTTACTTTGCGTTTATAGTGAAACTACAAGAGCTAAAGATACACTCAAACGCTTTATTTATAGAAAATTATAGGAACGCATCATGCATTTTGTCTGGATCATGGACGACAGGTCGCCCAACATACAGTTAGAGGTTGACGTGTGGAAAATGCAGCCATAACTGAAAATCAGGTTCCTCCATCTCCAAAAGAAGTCTATATAGCATAGTATATAGATTATCCATTCAATTTACGAGCCAATGACCTCAGCAATATATGAGCCGACCACCGCAACTCGACCAACCCACCCTTCTTCACTCTTCCCACAAATCGCAAGATGCAAATCCATCAAACAACTGAAACAAATTCACGCCCACTTCATCAAAACGGGCCTTATTGGCGATCCTCTAGCTGCAGCCGAAATTCTCAAATTTCTGTCCGTCTCCGACCGCCGGGACCTCAAATACGCCCGTAAGTATTTTACCCAAATGAATAATCCCAATTGCTTTTCTTGGAACACAATCATCAGAGCTTTTGCCGAAACTGATGATGATGATTACAAGAACCCATTAGAGGCATTTGGTTTTTTCGGTCAAATGTGCAGTGAAGGTCTTGTAGAACCCAATAGATTCACTTTCCCTTCTGTTTTAAAAGCATGTGCTAAAATGGGAAGGATTCAAGAAGGAAAAGAGATTCATGGGTTTGTTGTTAAATCAGGATTGGATACTGATGAATTTGTTGCTAGCAATCTTGTTAGAATGTACGCCATGTGTGGAGTTATGGAGGATGCTTATTTATTGTTCAGTAATTATGTTTCTCATTTTGATAATAATTCCAGTAAATTAATGAGAACCAAGAGGATGCAAGAGGGTGTTGTTGTTTTATGGAATGTGATGATTGATGGATTTGTAAGGCTTGGTGACATTGGAGCTTCCAGGAAGTTGTTCAATGAAATGCCTCAAAGAAGTGTTGTATCGTGGAATGTCATGATTTCAGGGTATGCTCAAAATGGGTATTTTAAGGAGGCAATAGGCGTGTTTCGTGATATGCAAATGGTAGATGTATCTCCAAATTATGTGACTTTGGTTAGTATTCTTCCTGCTATTTCACGGTTGGGTGCACTTGAATTGGGTAAATGGGTGCTTTTGTATGCAGAGAAAAATGAAATTGAGATTGATGATGTGCTTGGTTCTGCTTTAATCGATATGTATGCAAAATGTGGGAGCATTGAGAACGCAATTCAAGTGTTTGAGAAGATAGAAAATAAAAAGAATGCTATTACTTGGAGTGCTATAATTGGTGGGCTTGCTATGCACGGTCGAGCAAATGATGCTCTTGATTATTACAGAAAGATGCAACAGGCTGGTGTAACTCCTACTGATGTTGTGTATATCGGTTTATTGAGTGCTTGTAGCCATGCTGGTTTAGTTGAAGAGGGTCGTTCATTATTCAATCAGATGGTTAGGGTTGTTGGTATAGAACCTAGGGTCGAACATTATGGATGCATGGTAGATCTTCTAGGTCGTGCTGGGCTTTTGGAAGAAGCTGAACAACTTGTACTAAACATGCCCATTCGACCTGATGATGTGATATGGAAAGCACTACTTGGTGCTTGTAAAATGCATGGAAACGTAAAGATGGGTGAACGTGTTGCAAGGACTTTGATGAAGTTATTTCCACATGATAGTGGATCTTATGTAGCTCTCTCCAATATATTTGCCGCTAGGGGAAATTGGGTTGGAGTTGTAGAAGTGAGGCTAAAAATGAAGGAAATGGATGTAAGGAAAGATCCCGGTTGTAGTTGGATTGAGGTTGATGGGATGATTCATGAATTCCTAGTAGAAGATGATTCCCATCCTAGAGCAAACGAAATCCATTCAATGTTGGAGGAAATTTCGCACCGATTAAGGCTTGCAGGTTACAGACCAAATATTACACAAGTCTTACTCAATATGGATGAAGAAAAAAAAGAAAGTGCATTACACTATCATAGTGAGAGGATTGCTATTGCCTTTGGTTTAATCAGTACGAGACCCCAAACACCACTTCGGATTGTTAAGAACCTTCGTGTTTGTGAAGATTGTCACTCTTCGATTAAGCTAATTTCAGAGATGTATAAGCGTAAGATTATTGTTAGGGACCGGAAGCGTTTCCACCATTTTGAGAATGGAGTATGTTCTTGTATGGACTATTGGTAGATTCTTGTCTTGCCTCTTTTCATTGGCATGGTTTATAGTTAATTTAAGTTTGTTGTAGATTTACCACAATATTTTCCTGGTACTGTAACTTGGTCCAGATGCTATTGCCTCCAGAGTAGCCAACTTTCCCAATTAAGGCCAATTTCTCAGCTTCCAGCCCTGGCCCTTTGTACAGCTAGCCTAGCTTATTGACCCAAATTATTGCCATAATCCAAGATTTGAAATAGCGGAGGCCCTATTATCTGTTTTGGGCAATAATTTTTTTTACCATTTTATGAAAAGCCAGATACTAAAAATAGCTTAACGGAATTTCCTGGAATATTACCTTTCGGTCATGGCAAATAGCCAAATATTATACGCCTGGGATTGAGATTGGGACTGCTTTTCCACCGAAGTCTTGTCGATGCTTTTGTTATATCTTTAAAATGATGAATGTCTTTGTGGGTGCCAAAACTAAGAAACGAATGATAGTTTCTTTCTATCATGCCAAACAAAGTTCCATGCAACAATAAGAAAATTTGTAATTCTCAGTATCGATAATAATTACTTTATAACTTCAGTTGCGTTTGTTTTCAAGTAAAATTATTAATAATATTCAAGTAATAATATTTTTCATCCGGAAAGGCAATATTTCACGGATATAATTGATTTTCGATTTTTCATTTAAGACATTTTCACTGTAGTTCGAAAATTATAATAATGGGAAAAAACAAAAAAATAATGTAAAAGGATGTTTTGCCACTCTTAATGATTAGAGAAGATTAAGAAGGGTTAGGAGTGGGCGTAAGCTATTATTATAACAGTGAAAATGGCAAACACAAACAGGCCATGTCCTACCTAAACACCCACTATAATTCCATTATAATTAATTATTCCCATGGAATGTCCTTAAAAAAGGACTATTCTTTTTATGCAAAGGGCAGGGCCACATAGGCTTTCCCTTAAAAAGGGCATAATTGCCATAGGACGTCCCACAGAAGAACAAAAATCAAAACTATTCCCAATAAGTTAATTTATTTTTGTCTCTCTCATTGTACTTTCAAAATTATTACAATTATATATAAAAGGAATTATTTCTTCCTAGAAATTATAATTTTAGCAAAAATAATTTTTTAAGAAAAAGCAAATATCCATATTTAAATCTTAACATAAATTAATTATTTCCATATTATTAATTATGGAATTAATAGTTCAATTTTAGTTGAGTTTTAAAATTTTGAATTTAAAACCGTATATGAAATTAGGAAAGCTTTTTCACTTGGTATAATAATAGGAAATGTAAGGTGAAGCAGTACAAAGTCTATAAGCTACTATGTTATGTTCAATATATTTTGCAAGTGGATAGATATTTCAATTTTATCACATACTTCTATTTTTTTTTTTTTTTTTTTTGCACACAAATGCAATAATTTTTTTTAATAATTATCGTTATTATATAATTCATAATATCGATTCGATCCATTTGATTATTATTATAATTAAAATAAAAGAAAAAAACTAAGTTTTAAAAATAGTTTTAATAATTAGCATTATTTTATAATCCAAAAATTATGTAGAATTATCCGTAATTAATTATTGACACTAATCATAGTTAATTGCTCAAATAAAAGACAACATTGGAAAGTTTGGGGAGCTGAGCTAAGTTTTGAGGAAACCATACATAATTTTTTTAAGAAAGTAATAAAGGCTAATATGGTCCATTAATTTATTTAGTAGAATAAAAAAAATCAGATTTAATCTTTTATGATAATTTAATCCTTGAACTTATATAAAATAATTAAAAATTTTGATTTCATTTTTTAAACCAATTTAACCATAAATCTATTTAAACCGATTAAAAATATCATATTTAATATTTTAAATTAATTTAATCTCTAATTTTTAATTGCACTTATAATATAAATATCATTATATAAATATTTATTAAAGCGATAACTAGGATTGAATTCACTAATTTATGAAAAATTAATTAATTATAAAATATAAAAAAATGATATATGAAGTATACTGTATTTCTGTTTATCTTGATAGATAATTTTAAATAAATAAATATGTATTAATTAAAATATTTTAAAATAATATTTATTATTGAGTTATGCCTTATAAAATTTATGTATATTTCGTATTTAATAAATTAATATTATAATACATATTTATAAATTTATTATATTACAATAAATGATACTTTATAAATTTTTAATTTATATTTATAAGTATTGAAAAAATTTTATCTAAGCGTTTTTAGCATAAGATAAAATGGAATAAAAATTTAATCATATTAAATTAAATTAATTATTAAATTTTAAAAAATTAAAATAAATTTAAAAATTAAATTATTATAAAAAAGTGAAATCAATTTTTTTTTAATTATTTTATATGAGTTTTAAAGGTTAATATTACATTTTTTATATTGCCGGAACAAAATCACTTTTGTTTTTTTAAAACAAAGAAGCAAACTTTTTGAACATGTTATCCTGTGGCCCCACTTTATGTCTAAGCAGTAGACACAAATTTACCTTTTTCTTTTTCTTCGTGAGTTTTGCTTTTGTACTCTGACCCACAGGCATATGGGTCCCAGTCACAATTACATATTTTTCCCTGTACTCATCACCATCGTCAAATTCTAAAAACCCATTCAGCGTCCGCGAGTCAATGCTATTAACTGAACATCACCGACACGTGTAGTGTTATGATAGAAGGAGCAGTAAACATATAATGGACCTGTGCATACATTTGATCCATGAAAGGACAATACTTGGTGGCGTCCTGCACAGCAATCTTTTCCGAAGAGTGCAAAGCAAAGGGTAAAAGATTTGCAAAAATGGGCAATTCCAAAGGATCAGAGCGTGCATTTCAATTATTATTAATTATTTAAATATTGTTAAATATAGAAACCAAGCACAATAATTTTATATTTTATAGCTGCAACATACCGTGCAGGTGTAGTATTCCTGTACTTTAACGTGCAGCATTTTATAGTGTTCCCACCGTTGGGATTATCTTTAAGCTGTTTGAATGATAATCTTTTAGATATTTCACAGCGTTGATTAAATGATCTAATAATATAGGTGAAATGCATAAATTCACCGTGTCCTATATCATATCAAATCATATTTTACATATAAAAATTTAAAGAGTAAAAAATTTATTAATTGTTAATAAAAAATGATATACAATATTATTAAAATTCATAATTTTATAAACGCATTAAGTGTTTTATAAAATTTAAAAATCACGAGAATTTTTACATAAAATTTAAAGGTTGGCCTAATAATATATAAAAGAAGTAAATTTATTTTGATTTAGCATAAGAAAATAAGAGGTAAATCATAATCATAATAATACTAATTCAGTTTGATTTTAATAAAAAATTAAATAAAATAATTGTTATTGCTTTATTAATTTTATTCTTTGTTAATTAGTAATAAAAAAAATAATATAAAATTTTGAATTGTTAAATTTTAATTAAAATAGCAAAATAAACAATTAATTTAAAGTATATGATTTTGATAATATCAACCATTAATTTAGGGCAGAGAAAACAAATTATATATGCCTGACAGAAAATTGTATTTATCATACGTTTTTATTGAGTAATTGGCTGAATTTAAAATTGAAATTTTACAGTTCTAAAAATTATTTTAATTTCTTAAAAAATATTTTGTAATATTTTTAGATTAAAATTAAATTGTTCTCTCATACTTTATTTAAATGAATGTAAAATAATATTTTTACATTTAAAATTTTTGTATTTATGTTTGTTTAAAAAATTCAGTCAAGGTGATATAATGGAGAAAGAGTCATTTAGACAACAATTTCACTTATAGTCAACACTCAGTCAGTTTTCCCAAAAAGAAAAACCTCTCATAAAACTACACAAAGACCGCATTGTTAAGTCTCTCTCTCTCTCTCTCTCTGACTCTCCCTTTCTCTTTCTCTTTCTCTTTCTCTGTACTTGTTACTTCGTTCATGGCTGTTTTGAAACTATACTCTTCTTACGTTTTCTGCACCTTCATTACTATATCCTTTGCAACGGTTTCACTCACTCAATCCTCGTCCTTAACTCCTCCTCCTACAGATGTTGAACTTCTACTTGGAAAGATCAAAGCTTCACTACAAGGTAACACTGAAAATCTTTTACTTTCCTCATGGAACTCGTCTATTCCTCTTTGCCAATGGAGAGGTCTCAAATGGGTATTCTCCAATGGGTCCCCTCTTGCTTGTAGTGATCTTTCTGCACCAGAATGGGCTAATCTTTCACTTTATAAAGACCCATCTTTGCACTTGTTATCTCTCCAGCTCCCATCTGCTAATCTTACTGGTTCACTTCCTAGAGAGCTTGGTGAGTTCTCTATGCTTCAAAGTTTGTATCTTAACATTAACTCATTAAGTGGGACAATCCCTCTGGAGCTTGGTTACAGTTCTTCACTTTCTGATATTGATTTGAGTTTTAATTTGCTTAATGGGGTTCCAGCTCCATCAGTTTGGAATTTGTGTGATAAATTAGTTTCTCTTAAGTTTCATTCTAATTCACTCTCTGGGTCTCTTCCTGAACCTGCATTGCCTGACTCTACTTGCAAGAATCTGCAATTTCTTGATCTGGGTAGCAATAAATTTTCAGGGAATTTCCCTGAATTTTTGACTCACTTTGAAGGGCTTAAGGAGCTTGATCTTTCTAATAATATGTTTTCAGGTTCAATTCCTCAGGGTTTAACTCTGTTAAAAAATCTTGAAAAATTGAATCTTTCACATAATAATTTTAGTGGGGTTTTGCCTGTTTTTGATGAATCAAAATTTGGTGTAGAGGTTTATGAAGGGAATGATCCTAGTCTTTGTGGGCTGCCTTTAAGAAGTTGTGATGGAAGTTCAAGATTGAGTTCAGGTGCAATAGCTGGTATTGTTATTGGTTTAATGACGGGAGTTGTAGTTTTGGCCTCATTGTTAATTGGATATATGCAAAATAAGAAGAGAAAATGTAGGGAAGATAGTGAAGATGAATTAGAGGAAGGAGACGATGAAGAAAATGGTGGTGCTGGTGGCGGTGAAGGAAAGCTAATTTTGTTTCAAGGTGGTGAGCATTTGACATTAGAGGATGTTTTGAATGCAACAGGACAAGTAACAGAGAAGACTACTTACGGGACAGTTTATAAAGCAAAACTTGCTGATGGGGGCACGATTGCTTTGAGGTTATTGCGGGAAGGTAGTTGCAAAGATAGGAGCTCTTGCTTACCTGTGATAAAGCAATTAGGGAAGATTCGGCATGAAAATTTGATTCCTTTGAGAGCTTTCTACCAGGGAAAGAGGGGAGAGAAGCTACTCATATATGACTACCTTCCAAGCAGAAATCTTTATGATCTCTTACATGGTATGCTTTTTTTTTTTTTTCTTTTCTTTTCTCTACATTTTGTTTGTTTGTCGTTGTTATATATGTATATATTAAAATCATTGCTTGCTCTCTCTGGCTGAAGTAGCGTCCATTTTATACTAATGCCTTTCCTCATTATTGAATCACTAAAGAGTTAAAATTTTAAGACAAAAATCTGTTGCAATTCAAACACTTTAAATTTTGTTGTTCCTCGAAGCTTTTAGTTTTGTGGGTACTCAAACATGTAACTCTGGTCATTTCAATTAACGCCTTTACTAGCTCCACTGAGCAAGTTGTAAGAAATTCCTGCTAGTTACAGACTACACAAAAAAGAACATTTGCTTTCTCGCTGGCTCAAGAGAGTATTGCAACATAGTATACTGTTTGCGCGGGCAATGTTGCAGTGCCAATTCTTTTGCTTGTTACTTACTAGGAATAGAAAAGCAAACAGATTTAAATATATCAAAACTTGTTGCAATTATAATAGAAACGAAGAATATGTAATTCATATTGTGTGAATTGGGAATCAAATACATATTCTTTACTCTTGCTTTTTTGTCTTTTCAATTGCAGAAACAAAAGCAGGAAAACCAATACTGAACTGGGCTAGGCGGCACAAGATTGCACTGGGCGTAGCTAGGGGATTAGCATACCTTCATACTGGTCTCGAGACACCTATTACACATGGGAATGTGAGATCCAAAAATGTGCTTGTGGATGAATTTTTTGTTACTAGGCTTACAGAATTTGGGCTGGACAAGCTAATGGTCCCTTCTGTGGCTGATGAAATAGTGGCACTTGCAAAAACTGATGGTTATAAGGCACCAGAACTTCAAAGGATGAAGAAATGCAATTCTAGAACTGATGTGTATGCATTTGGTATACTTTTGCTCGAGATTTTGATCGGTAAAAAACCGGGGAAAAATGGGAGGAATGGTGAATTTGTGGATTTGCCTTCTATGGTGAAAGTGGCAGTTTTGGAGGAAACAACAATGGAGGTTTTTGATGTGGAAATTTTGAAAGGGATAAGGAATCCAATGGAAGAAGGGCTAGTTCAGGCACTGAAACTCGCAATGGGATGCTGTGCTCCAGTCCCTTCAGTCAGGCCTACTATGGATGAAGTTGTGAAGCAATTGGAAGAAAACAGACCAAGGAACAGGTCTGCTTTGTACAGTCCTACTGAAACAAGAAGCGAAATTGGTACCCCTTTCTAATTAAGCTAAGCTTTCTTTTTCGACACAAAAATTAGGTCCTCCTATGTTTCAAAATTTACTAGTGGCAGTAGTAGCTGTTGGTTGTAATGTTGCCTTGTATTTCCATATGTAAGAATTCATTTCTTTAGCATCTCTGTGATTCAAAACAATACTTCCTTATAAAAAATATCACTGCCTAATTAGAGCTAGAAAACAAATTTTAATTTTCTGTCTCATATTTATCCAGCTAGCAGCAATCTAAAATATCAACCATTAGAAGCATCAGTTTTAGATTGTATCAGCAGAAATTTAGACCGATTCCATATCTACGCAGTACTGGAGTTATTTTCTTCAGGATTTTCATGTTGTGAGTTTACTATTCCACGAAATTAATTCAAGAAGCGGGCATCTTGAACCGGCATAGGGGACATTTATGGCTCATACTCAGCCACTGATCAATGCAATGACTATGAAATATATGCAAACAAGGCATGCGCTTTATCTGTGACACAGCCTGAAACTCATCTAAACAGATTGAACACTGACTAGACTCATCAAGACCAAAATCTCGAAGTCTTCCTTGCTCCAAATTGGCGATCGATGAGCAGGTTGCCGGAACTGTTCCTTGCCACCAGTAAACTGTTTTAAGTTGCATCTCCACATTTATCAGCAACTTATGATTACCTGAAGAAGGAGAAGAAGATTGTTTTCTTGCAATAATACGTGCCTGCATGATTATATTATAACCAATTCTCTGTTTATCATTAGATATATAATGAAGCCAATAAGTCAGAAATCTTTGAATAAGCCTCTCCATCGTTGCTGCAACCAAGAAATTCTTCTTCATCAATGTCTACATTATGTGCAACGATCGCAACGGAATTGAAGCCTATCTGGATGTTTGGTTCCCTCTTCAGTTTCTGATGGTGGATAGATGCAGAACTGATACTGAAGGTAATAGTGGAGTTGCATCCATTATTAGCTTGGATCTTTTCATCCTCTATGATGAACAACAACAGACGAGTTTCCCCAATGCGAAAAGGCATATTGTCAAGAAGGTTGAAAGAAAGGATCTTGATCTTGTTCTTGTCTGGTTTGGCAGTGGTCGTATATGGTTGAGTGGAGGAAAAGGAATGGGTTATTCTTGTTCTTGTATAGAAAGGTCTCGTAATCCATAAATATAAAGAATTTGATTAAAGGAAATTTCTTGAGGGCGACAAAGGTAACCAAATGCTAATTTGACTTGTACTTTCTTATTATTTTGAAGTTTTTTTTTTATTTTTATTTTGTTTAACTTCTTAGTCAAAATCGAGTCTAGAGGTACAAACTAAGACTGCATTAGTCAAAATAACTATGGATTTTGATTTATTAAATTAAATTAGTAGTGATTAAGATTGCTTTGAACATATTTTTTATTCTACTCTCATTTTTTCATCAATTGGTTAATGGGAAAAGATTTCAATGACAACCAAAATAAAAGAAAGCAATTGAAAAAAAAAAAAAAACAATAACAAACGAGAAATAGAAAAGAATATGGCAAACAAAGTCATTCGATAGGAATCATAGCCAGTTAATTGGACATGCAAAAGAAGCATTTAGACCAAATCTCTATCAGTTTCAACATCCAAAAAGTCTCGTTTCCCCACTTCCAATGCAGATGTGCCACAACTCCCCTTTTGTTGAGCTTGCCTGTTCAACATGAATTCACTATTTATGGTTTTAAGAAGATCAGAGACAACAGATATTGTTATTTCGTTAAGACTCTTCTCAGTATCTTTTTGAATTAGGAATTGCTTGAATAGATGAAATCGGTGAAGAAGATTCCAAAGATTTGGCAAGAAATTTTGAGAAGATGAAGTCGGCTAGAAAGAAAGGGAAAAATAGATGGCAATTCATTCCTGTGAAGAGTGAAGTTTTGTTTCTGTTTTAGTATGTATATAATAATTAATTTTTAAATTCAAAAATTATGTTTTTTTTTTTTTCTAATTTATTGAAAATCTTATGGTGGAAATTGCACTATAGGTAATAGAGAACTCCTCTTTAAATATATAATAAATACTCGATATAAATCGAATTAAATATGAAACCCTAACTCTTAAAATTTCAGTGAGAAATTTAGGTTTAGGCAACCCTATTGGAACACAAAGAAATGGATCCAAATAATGAGCCTGCAACTCTGGGCTCTATCATGGATCACATCAATTGGGCCGAATCCGTGCTTTTTAAATCATACTTTCACATCAATAACTAAATAATTATAATAGGACAATATTTACTTACACCCAATATATATCATACCATCCATACACAAAGTCAATTGAAGGACAACTTCTTAATAGTTATTACTGTTTTATATCTTTCTTTTTTTTTTTTTTCTTTTTTGGATGTATGGTCAAAACTACTTTCTTGCTTAATTCATTTAATTATTTTTAATTGACTTGATGCACAGAGTGAGTCTATACATCGGGTGGGTGTGAATCACTTTATTTATAATAATTTCTTATAAAAAGAAAAAAGTAATGATTTGCATGATCAAGAACACTAAGTCAATTATCTTTTTATTCATTGCTTCTCTGGGAACTCTCTACCACCAAAAAATTTATTCTCGTTTTTTGTTTGACAATCAAATCAATGGTATGGATAAGGCAAAAACTACATCCATACAATCAATTTGTTTCAATGAATTTGGCATGAAATGCTATTTTTGTGAATTGAGATTTAATTTTCACACAATCTCAATTCAATTCTTCATAATTTGTTTGACAAGATATTTTGTGTTGGAAGTTAAAATGAGAGAGAGGGTGTGAAGATGAAGCGTGTTATGTTATGGCATCTCCCAATCCACACCCACATGGTTCCAACTTCCAAGCAAGGTGACAATGGCCTGAGCCTTAAAATGTCATACTTGTAACATGGTCTGCAACTAACAGGTTGGCAAAGAAAATGCTATTGTTTTGTAGGTAAAGAATGCTTCACATGCCTTTTGAGTCCCCACCTCACATGCAACCAATGTGGATTTCTCATTAAACCAAACATTAATTACTGTAATTAAGTGTGATTTTAGCATTGTAAGTTGGAAGTGTAAGGCATCATTGCTATCATGTGCAATGGGGTAGGAAGGACAACATGTCGTGAATATCTATAATTACTATTTAAGAGGCAAAATCATGAAAGTAACTGAACAATATATTTAATTAAATTTGATTTTGGAATACTTAGAATTGCCAGAATTCGTAAATTATATTGTACAGAATCTGAGCAAATGGGACAAATTGATGACTCTATGATGAATACAGACAGTTTAACAAAATGAAGATGTGAACAACACTGCGGCATCTAATTAAGCGGGCCGAGGTCGATCAATGGCGTAATGACAAGTGGAGATTTTTGTATCTGATTGTTACAGAAATGGCAACTGTAATGTAAATGTACACTTGCCAAATAACCTTTTTTTTTTTTTTTTTTTTTTTTTTGAGGGGACAAATACAGAGGAGTAGGCATTGAACAGAGAATGGCTGCAAACTTTTCAGGATACCTTTGTGGATTTTCTTTTCCTGTTGATGGGTTTGAGAATTAACATTGGCGACCTCTACGGCAGGACAGAACACCAGCACTTGAAGTAATAGAGCCAACCATGGAAGAGGATTTTGCTCCTAAACTCGAAGCTCTAGCGTAGTTGGCTGCAGCTCCAGCTCCTGATGGAGTAAAATAGGCTCCATTTAACAATAGGTCACCTTCTGATCTCCAATTCCAGTGTTTCCACACACTATTTACTGTCTCAACTCTTTTTGTCACCTGGCAGTAAAAAAAAAAAATAAAATAAAATAAAATAAAATAGTTAATATAACTTTTTTCACCCATCACATCATTCATATCATTATCATGGGAAAATATATTTACCTCCTTAGCAAAAGCATTATTAGGGGCAAGATATCTGTTACCCTGGCTATTAATGGTAGGATTGGCACTTCCACCAATAGCATACATTTCCCAGTGTGTATAGTCATTGTTCACCACATGGAAATACCCATGCCTACACCTGCAGAGGTTAATGACTTAGCCCGGTCAGATTTAATTCAATACTAAAATTCATTCCTTTGGGATAAAAGAGATGTTGTTTCATTTTAATATTACCTCGGCATTCTCTGGATAAGACCCTCGCCAAAATGGTTGTAGGCAATTGTTACTTGCATTTGTTTATCCCTGGTGTAGGAGTCACTGTGACCCAATAACATAACCTGTTCATTGTTTAAAAAACATTCTTTAAGTACTTCAGTCAAATTTTTCGCCAAAAAGAAAAATGAAAATGAGTAAAACAATTCACCTCATTGTGGTGGGTGAAGTAGTTGTTGGAAATGGTAATGGCGGTTGACCCCATTATAGCATCAATAAGGCCATCAGCGCAATTTGATAGAGAATTGTGATCAATCCAAATATGACTTGATCCAAAAATGGAGATTCCATCTCCATCAGCCATTGTTCTCCATCCATAATGAGTAGGCGAGCTACGAACCATGGCGTTACCAGTAGGCTTGCAATCGTGGATATGGAGACCATGAATAATAACATTGGTGATAAATTGAATAGTAATGCAAGCGCCATTAGCGATATGAACGTTAACTCCTCGGGCATCAATAGTCTTAAAACTATTCATAATAAGTTCTTGCTTTAGAGTAATCACCATATCTCTCTTAAACACAATCCATAAAGGTCTTTCTTGAATAACAGCGTGGCGTAATGTTCCAGGTCTTGGATTAACAGCATCATCGTCGCTAGGGTCATTAACGACATAGTATCTTCCATCACGACCACCAATGGCATTGCGTCCAAAACCAATCCCACAATCAGCAAGGCGTTTCCTGTTTCGTTGCCAATTGCGGTCGCATCGCCAACAATCATCAATAGGATTGCCTGTTACACATGAGAAGAATCCTAAATTCCTTCTTGCTGTACTGTTGCGTATGCTCCTGGTAAAATTCATGAGAACATGTGAGATTGTCATTATTGGCATTAGAATTATTGAGGTATTTGGCAAAATTAATCACTCAAAAGTTAAAACTTAAAAAGCATCGTGTCCCCACATCACCACATCATGATGTGATTGATGTAGGGCACGTGACAATGTGGAAGATGGACAAATGCATGAATTGATGCTGTCTAGGAGAATTGTTATGTTCTTTTAATGCCATTAATATATTTGTTTCACTACTATTCGAGAAATAAATGCAAGGTTGCTGAACTAATGGCCTGACTGATACTTTTACATGTCGGTGATCAATAAAAATTTGGGTTTTCATTTATTGACTTCACATTTACCATATGCAACAGCTTGGCTTAAATGGGTAGCTACAACCTGTGAAAAGAATTCTGATAAACAGTCTGATGGTACGAAAGCTAGATCTGGGTGTGTGGTTTGCAGCTCATGCCTTTTGACAGGCTGGAGAAAAGGAGCAAAAACTTAGTTGTCTAATGTGCAGTCTACCCCACCTAATTGGGACAAAAAGCCAACGGTAGATATTATCATTGTTGTAATTGACATAATTGAGATCTTGAGACCAATCATGTCGAACGGATAATGGAACTCAGTAGCCGTTAATGCATAAAAAGCAACATTATGATAAAAAGTAGGCTTGTGCGTGGAGGTATATAATTAAAATCGAACAAGCAAAAATTTCCCACTATCAAAATGGATTGCGAGTTTAGAAATCCTGTATAATCCAGTAAATCAGAGACGTAGAATGTATGGAATTGTCTCCAGTTAACAGTCAGTTCAAAACTTCAAAACTTTTAGTACTCAAAAATAAAGATTTCCAGAGCGAAATACTGGCGAGAAAACCAGGGTATCTAATGTATAAGACCAACATGGAAAGTAAGTAATTAAAATGTACAGTCAAATGATGGCTTTACAAAAGCAATTAAAAAAAAAAAAAAAAGCTAATTTGGAAAACTTAATGCGAAGTCATAGACACGTCGGTATAGGCATGTAAAGCTAAATGTACTTGGAATTAGATTTGGATGGGAGAAAGAAGAAGACAAGAAATAAATTAAGGGCGTGATGCGCGGATCTCACGACATGGCATGTGCATAAGCTGGCGGAAGAATTAAAAGGTAGCTAGGGATACTGCAAGAGTAGAGATTTCATATTAGAGAACATGGCTGAATCCTCATATCATTAATAACCACTTGGATCAATAATAATTAATAGTATATTGAGTTACTCCATATGGGGTATAGAAGTAACTATCTACCGACCTACCTATAAGGAACCCAAAAACTAGGCTATATATATGTGTTTTAAATCTCCTGATTTTGTTTTTCACCAGGGAATATATTAGGCTATCATCTTTTTTTCTTTTTTTCAATTCGATACTATATACTGTTGTCTTCATCAAACTTCCAAATTGTTTAGGCAAAAGACATATTTTGATATATTATAATGTAATGTAATATAATCATAAGTAATGAGGTAAAAATTATACGAGAATTTTGGCTCGAAACCCAAAATTAATCTCAAAATTGACCTAGCCGCTGGCCTTATTTTGGTGTCAATTCTTTTGACTGAGGTTTTTGAACGGAATTTTACATGCTGAAGAATGTTGAAAGAGAGATGTGGAAGGTTTTTGGAAAGGGCAGTGAGAGTTAGGAAAAAGGTCCTCACAGAAAATGTGAAGATCTTGGTTAGCTATTACACGCAACAATCCTGCAATCATTTTTACCTTTTCAATCAACTTTTTATAACGAAAAATAACAATTTTGTAACCAAAATTTGTAACCATATTTGTTGTTTTCAAAAGGCATTTTCCCTTTGATGATAAGTTTCAATCTTCTGCTTGTGTATAATCATTATAATTGAAGACGCGTTGGACTCTAAAAAACAAAAGAGGTTTACTTATTTATGAGTTTAAATAATATGGGCTTGTGAAGCTCTTTATTGATACCCATAAATAATATAAAAATTAATTAATTAAAATGGGAATATTAATTAAAAGAATTTGATGTGTATTAAAATAATAATCAACGTAAACATAAAAACTCACTCATCAACCATCGAAGCGACCTCATCCGGATTCTCTACAGCATGCTCATTCCATGCATCACCTGACCTGAATATTAAAAAATAAAATAAAATAAACTTATAATTAAAATTATATGTTTAGATGACTAATTAACCTCATAAAACCTTATAATTCAAGGACATTTTCGTACACGAGAAAAATTAAACTAAACTGGTCAACATCACGGTCATAGTTCAAAAAGTAAACTACTTCTATCTACTGTGAACTTTTTACTCTGACTTCAGAATTGATAACAGAGCAACTGGCAACCATCGGCTGAGTAACTAAACCAATGCAACAGAATTAACGATAATGATTTTTTTGGATCCCGATCTCAACGGCTAAAAGTTTTCTGGATGTCAGGTAAATGAATTTAACCAACAGTCCAGGTCTCGCAGTTTTCAAATTGTACAGTTAGGATCCAATTAGACGCTTGACTGCTCTGTAACTCACCCGTCCGCCATTGATGAGTTGTTGGAGCTCTGAAAACGCCGCGTTTCTTCTAATCTGAGAGAACAAAACACCAAATTAAAGCATCATCATTGATTTATTCATTTATTTATATCAAAATGTACTAATTTAAGCGTAAAAAATAGAGCACTTGAGAAATTTAATAAAAAGTCAATACAAATCAAGAGAATTCTACAGATTCAGTGGAAAATCGATCATGAGGAGCTCAAAATGGAAGAAGATCGAAAATGTACCTCGATTTCAGATCGGTCTTCTTTGTATCAGCTCTTACACTAACAAACAGAACTAGAAGCATCAATGTACAAGTACAAAGGACTCTTAGCGCAACCGCCATTGTTGCTTCTTCCTTTTTCTTTCTCTGTTTGTCGGAGTAAATGGCGCTGTTTGTTTCTCTGTCTAAGAATCAAGAAATCAAGAAAGAAAATAAAAGATACGAGTCAAAGAGAGCTCTGGCGAAGCTACCCTTTTATAGCCAAAAGAACTTACAGGCCCAAAACCCTGCCTAACTTTGTTTTAACCTTTCTTAACTCGGGTTAAGTCAATTAACCCAAACACTAACCACCTGGCCACCTCTCTAACCGCCACTAACTGACTCTCTCTCTCTCGCTTAAAGGGCCTCATACGCTTTAACTCGCCCACGTCTCGTGTGTGTCGGTAACTCACGTGCCTAATCATCCTCCTCTGACACGTCACCTCAACCCCCCGTCTCTTGCACGTCTTCCGCCACTAAGACCACCGAAGCCAAGTCAGCTGTATTTATTCTGGAGAGAAGTATCCATACTCGCCGATGGCGGTGAATACTCGCTTCTTCTGTTTGCCACGTAGCCACGTTGCTAACGATGAAGGTGGCAATTAAAAAATTACGGTGACCGTACGAATTTTCTGTATTATAAAACGTACAGGTGTCCTCCTAATTGAGTACGGTAATACAACTATGGGATCTCCAAGGTTACCGGTTCTCTCGGTGAGTATTCTTTTGATGCAAATTCGAAGAATATGTTTCGCGCGATTTTTAACTACATAAGCCAACCATTTATGGATAATGTGTTATTTGTACTCAAAATAGCCTAGTCCAGTACAGTAATTCAAGTGTATTAGATTATAATCTAGTCATTAAATCGTGTGGTCAGCAATTTGAGAAGGATTTCAATATATAATCGCTTTCCATGCTGAAAAATCTCATCATAATCAAATTTCAATCCATTTAATCAATTTTATTCCTAAGCGAGTGATGGTACTTTGCGAAGAAATTGGTTTAAATATTTTCAGTGACTCAAGGATATATACGAATGCTGATTGTCATTTCGCATCATTAGAAAATTGCATGAAAAAGAGATGCGAACATCCAATAGAGAAGGCCTTGAAGATTTGAGCAGAGAAGGTCTCAATCACAAAATCTGGCTTTCAGGTTGGAGCCCAAATCATGTTAAAAAATAACCCATATGATTGGACATTCAATAGAGACAGTGCCCATAAAAATGTATGGGTCTACATTTTTTTATTTCCAATTGCATATAATATAATGTGACCACACAACTCTCAATCTCTTACGACTTACATAGTCTGATAATGTATGGATAAGGTTTAATTCCATTTTTTGACTTCTACTTATTAATTATTACAGTAAAATTGACCTTACACTGCTTGTCAAAACAATCCACAATTACTAGTGGCTGGCTGCAATTTCATTCAACATAGTAATTATTTATGACTATAATCATCAAAATTTATCTGTAATCACCCTATTAAATTGAATAGCTTGTGGGAACCACTGAAATTATCGTTTGCCCATTTCATTTTGTGTCGCTTTTATTAAACATGTCGTTTGATAAAAACAGGAGCCAATCGCTTAAGATGGAAGCTAGATTGGATGGACCCTCAAATGCTAGCTGGTATTTTCTTCTGGTCCTCCGTTGCTTACTTTAGTTTGTTTCTGTATTGTACTGTATTAAAGTGAGGAAAAAGCTACATTGTTTTTGTAACGTAGGTCCAGTTTTTGCTAACAGAAAGCTGGCTGGTTTCGTTCTGTCTCTCTCGCAAGCTTATACATATTTGCCTTTTTCTTTTTCTTTCTTTTTTTTTAATTTTATTGGCACTCTAAGGATCATATCTCTAAGGCTCCATTTGTTTGCGGAAAATAAATTGCTGTAAAATATTTTCCATTGTTTGAGGATTAAGTGAAAAATTAGTCAGGAAAAATATTATGTTAGTCAACGGGAAAATAAGTAGAAATACTGAAAAATAACTTATCTTTTGCGAGTGTAACATTTTCATCAAGTAAAGTGATCCTAAGATGGCGGATAAAGTAAAGTTTTTAAAATGGTAGACTAGCTATGAGTAATAGAATGCAAGACATATGAATGAATCGGACCATATATCGAAAATAGAAAAATTAATCATCAGAGATGTCTTTTGATAAAATGGTTTGGAAAATTGAAAGAATTTCAGGATTAAACTTACTCGCTTAACGTCTTACAATGGGTGACTTTTTAAGCAATTTTTCATTTTAACCTTTTGTGACTTATGTCAAAAAACACACTAGAAATTCTCTTGAAGTCATTCCTTAGTAATTGTGATATTTTCTCATCTATTTTATGCCATTATTCCATGATAGTGTTAGTGCATGTCATAGTGTCAACTCCATTTTTGTGTTCCTCCACTTGGTAGTACACCATTTGCACCATCTATGGTCAAACCTCTCCTCATATCTCCCATCAACAAAAAAGACTAGAAGGCTGTCTTCTCTCTCTTTTTTTTTTTTATATATTGTCCAAAAAGAGATGTATCCCACTAGTAATAGTGTTAAAAGAATCTCTTCTTGTTATGATTTTTCTAGTAAATTACCGAGTGAATTACGAAAAAGTGCTTTCTTTACGACACGTCTCAATACGATTAAAATTATTTTGAATTTTCGAAGTTCAATAAATGGATCCGTATAAATATATAATTATTTTTATTTTTATATTAATTATTTATTTTGTATAGAGAATTAAATTAGATTAGATATCATGAAACGGCTTTAAATATTTTTTGTTCCACGTCTAACAAAATGAAAAACGAAGTTAATTGATTGGAAATATGTTCCCTACCATGTGACATTGAGACTGATCAAGTTCATATTGTATGGCTCAAAGACTGCTCCTCTGGCATGGAAAATGACATTAATTAATTAATATTTTTATGCTAGCAAAATGATTTTAAAATGGATGGCTTTTTGCGACTCAGAAGGGTCGGTGCACATGGTACCACTGTCTGCACGGATCCGTATGCTTTTAATTTAAGGCCAAAACGGCAAAATAGAAGCCTCGAACAATGCCGTTGCCACGACTTGCTTTTTGTGATTTTGATTGAATTATTGTAATTTATACATAACCAATTTTTCCTGTTAAAGCTTGAGGGTTGCCTACCAAGAAATAAATGGCATTTGTACATAAAATATAATTCATGGAAATATTTGGTCAAACATCTATTCCTGAATTTATTACACAGTAATTTAATTAAGGTTTACGCTTCCGACCAACTTCAATTCTCCCCCTCTTCTTCAGTGGAATTGAATTTGGGTTGGAGGAAGTTGAGATTAGGTGTGGATGTGTATTTGTCCATAACTCACATGGCTAGCTAATCACCGCTAATCATGGGAGCTTTTTATATTTCCTTTCTTTCCTTCTCCTCTATTCTTTCCTTAATTCACGCCATTCTAATTAATCCATTCACTTCTCATATCATTTAATATCTTATTTTCCTTTTCTACTTTTCTATCTTGTAAGAATTTATTCGATTCAGTTCAATCGGTCGCAGTTAGCTGTTTTGATAGTGTTTAATTCTTAGCCGTTTGAATAATTTTTCATAAAATACATTACATAAATTAATTTTGTATAAAACGATACCTTAACTTTTAGATGTCAATTCAAACGTTATATTATAAACACGTTAAAAATAACACTTAGATTAAAATGTTAAATGCCACTTAAAAAATTATTACCGAACACAATCTTAATAAATGAAATGTTTAACGAGCCGTTCCAAGAGGTGAGATAAGATGATATGTTTTTCTTCCTTATCTAGAGGCTTCAAGTTTGAGTTCCGAGTATAAAATCCTTTTAGACTCAGAAGAGAGCATTTTGCTCCTTTCATGGCTTGCTCAATGCAAAATAATTAAACCAGTGAGCTTTAGATATTTAACGGTTTAATACACAAGCAAAATTCAATTCAATTTCCAAGACAAATTAAGATATACTAACTAATTGTTAATTAGGTTAAACTAATCATCTCTAATCAACTTTAATCTAAAATTATAAGAAGCCTCTTTTTAAGCAAGATGATTTCAAGAAAATGGAATGAGCTATCTATCTTCCCATCATCTATCTAACCTAGAAAAACCAAACGAAGCATCTTCCTTCTTTTGAAGCTTAGATGGTATAAGTTGTTAATATAAATATGAAAGAGTACAATTGAAGTAGCATCTTCCTTCTTTCATTTAATTAATCCAAGACTCACTCTTAAACCTTGTTTTTCATTTTTAAAAAAAATATATTAATTAAGCAATTCTTGTGATAGACAATAAGAAAGGTTGTTGGGACATTGTTATGAGAGGGTTAAATCTCTTATTCATCAACTAATTATAATTAAAATTAGTTGCTTAATTATCACCAAAAAGAGTAATCAATTACTAATTTGACACAAAAACAAGTACTACATGGTAAGTGATTGTTCCCTTTCCACTATAATTGATAAAAAGTTGTCTTTGCAAGAAAAGGGAACAATAAGTTCACATTAAATTGTAGTGTTTGGTAAGAAATATAGATATGGAGAGGAAGAAGGCAAACAACAAAGGTTTAGGTTCTGTTGAACAATAACGTTTTAAATAACTTTTAACATTTTGATCTGAATGTTATGTTTTTATAGTGTTCGGTAACATAGCGTTTGAATTAACTTTTAGAAGTTAATGTAGCGTTTCATAAAAAGTTAATTCATATAACATTGAACTTTCAGCCTTTTATGAAAATTTATTCAAACAATTAAATAGTTACCAAATCAACTATTTTTGCGAATTGGACCGTTGGCAAAAAAGGGAGAGTGATTTGTTATTTTCTTGCAATCTTTTTTGACAAGGAAGTCACATACTTACACCCTGTCCAATTCCCAATGAAAACAAAAAAGGAAAACCCAATTGAGAAAAATAAAGAATGGGGAATGAAGATGGTGACCTTGATCAACATCAAATGTCTTTGTTTGACAAAATTTAGTCAAATTCAAAATCTAAATTGGAAAATTAGGGTTGCGTTTGTGCTCAAACAATCATATAATCTTCTTGTATTGGGGTTGGAATTGACTGCCATAGGGATATGCAAATTGGACTTGTGGGTGACATTGTTAGGTATAAGTTGTAATTAGTCAAAAATTTAAGTTAAAAATCATTATTGTTTTTGATTAAGTGTTTTACTAACGCCAACCTAACTTAACTGCTTAGTGTAACCCTTATGTCATATGGTGTAGACGAATATCGACTTAACCTAGTTAGTTGCTCTTTCTGATAGCAATTGAAACCCACCCAACTATTCTTTTTTTTAAAAAAAAAAAAATTAAATTAAAATTGAAGTGTTAAACCATATAATTATTGAATTTTTAATCTAAAAAATTGTTCAAAACTTAATTTTGAATTATTATTTTTAGTTTAAATAAAATCTTTTCTTTATCAAAATTATCTTAGTTATGGTAAGCCACAATAGAATGTTATATAATGTAATTAAATAAATTTATATTATAATTATTTTACATTCTATTATAACTTAATAAACATATAATATGGGAAAAGATTATTATTTTGGTTCGTAATTTTATAAATTACATTTGTGACGGTACAAGAATTCAATTATTAATAAATTTATTTAAAATATATTTTTTTACTAATAATGAATAGAGTATCCATGACCGAATCTGTTTAATATAGCGGTTAACGGAAGTGAGATAATCGACGATATTAGCCATTGCAGGTATTTTACTGTTGGTAACAATAAATATTTAACGAAGAAAATAATGATTTTGAAAAAGATAATGCTTTTTATATTTTAGCCCCTCATTATTTTTTAGTTTTTCATTTAACTTAAAATTTTTTAATTTATTCAATTACATTCTAAAATTAATTTTGATTAGATATATAAAAATTACTATGGTTCTATCAAAGTTAAATCAAAATCTATAAAAAAAAGTCCCATAGAATTTTATATCAAATTCTAATAGAATTTTTATAATTTTTTTAAAATCTAACACAATTGTAATATTCTGTAAATAATTTTTTTCACGTGGCTGACTGGTTTTGTGGTTTGACATATGCCCACATGTCGAGAATTTGATGGCTGAATTTACTTTGTTGCCCTTAAACCTTCTCTAGTTTATTAACAGAACTAGAAGAATATTCTCATTATCTGTACTTGTCCAAACCTAAATAACTAACTACTTCTACTACTCCCTCAACAAATGAAATTCCACGCAATCTCTTTTTCAACCCCTACGTTTGTTTTTTGTTTATACGTTAATTAAAACAAGCCACCTCTACCTTGGGTTTTGAGCAAAACCATCATTTTCTTTTTTTATTTATTGGGGTATTTTTTTTAATATTTAACCATAATTAATATTATAATTATTTATTTTTGAAATATTATTGAATATCAACTTCTCATACACAAACTTAAAATACTTTCACACCCAAATGATGATTTGTAAATGAAGTTCTGAAGGCTCATCTTAATGAAATTTATGAGCCTAAATGATGTAAAAATATGAAACAACCATAAACAAACAATTCCTGGAAAACAAATTAAAATTTTTACAATAATTTTTTTAAAAAAAATTCCATATAAGATAATAAAAAAAAAATACAAATTTGCATATATGACTAGTTAGAAGAAGTATAAGAAAGAAAAAGCTTGACACGTACATTATTTCATGCATGACTCCGAAACTTGAGGGTTGGCATAAGTTGATTCCGCCAATGCATGCCAGTCCATAAAGAGGAGAAGTAGCATCTTTTCTTTCTAAAAAAAAATTAATAAAAAGGGATTATTACGTTAATTTAGTTATAATACATTATCCTTAAACACTAATCAAAAGACCTAAATGATGGTCACATGTGACTTGGAACAACAGCATCCATCCATTATTATTATTATTATTTGTGAACCAATTGTAATAATGTGGCATTTAAAAGCTCAGGTTCGATACTTTAAAAAAAGAAGGCTTTGGATTCGGAATAGCCCATTGTGGTCACTTAGTCGGCCTGTAGAATTTTTGGGCCTAAAAAGGTGGGCTAACAGAGACCAATCTCAGGGTGAAAGGCCCACTTGGATCTTTGAGTGCTACCTGCAAACTTCCATTAATAAACATCTTAAGATGACATTTAATCTTTTCAATAGAAGACATACTTAACATCTTAAAAATGTATTTATGCTACTTAATCAAGATTGTTAAATTACACTTTAGATCCTAATAATTGTGAAAAAGAACGGACTAAAGGGAAGCTAAACTTGCAAATAATGCCTCACTTTCACTTTACAAGAGTAAATTATTAAAAATAAAGCTAAAAGCAGAAAACATAGTGCATTGCTCTACGAATTTTTCTTTTTCTTTTATGTAAATAGAAAAAAATCAATTAAAACTTATGTTTACAACAAATGCATTAATTCTCTGCCTCGTGAAATTAAAAAAAAAAAAAAAATTGTCAGTCGCTACAGATATGTTTTATTATGAGCAAATGCAAATTTCAAAAAAGAAGAATTAGGAAATGGAAATCCTAAATAACAACTTCAAAAAGAACGTAACATATCTTCTTCATAGATGAAGAGATAAGTCAAGTTTTGGATCTTTCTTATTATCATTAGTGTTTGCCAAATTCTGATGAGCATTATTTGCCACTATAGCTGAATTCTGATTGTAGGCACCATTGAATCTTATGCTTCTTTGCCAATTCAAGAAACTTGGATCTTCTTCTTCACATTGATGATTATGATATCTATGGCTTGAACAATTGCCACTATAAAAAATCCCATTATCAAACTTAGGTGCACCATTTGATCCAAAACTATTGGAGATGAATTGGTGGTTTGGATAACATTGCAAGGTGGCTGCGTGGGCTGTTAAGTACATTGAAGGATGTAATAACCCTAAATGATGATTATGACTTGGAGCAAAAACCATTGGCAATGACGGCGATGGCGGTAGAGGTGGTGGTGGCGGTGCATATTCAGAAGCTCTTTTTGCCTTTCTTGCTGCGTTTCTTTCTTTCTTGTGTGCATTTTGGTGGCCACCTAAAGCTTGGGAACTGTAAAATTTTCTTGAACAGAATAAACAAGGAAATACTCTTGTTCTTGTGTCGTCTTCTACATTTGTCTGACGACAAACCTTCTCCTCAATTTCCATGCCTGCATGCATTAGAAAAGGAATTACCTTAACTATATAAATATGTATAAATAAGCAAATCAAGGTTGAAAGCTAACAGTCCAATGGTGGAGTATTGGCATGATACTGTTAGGCCAGGTAGGTGAAGCCCTAAAACTAATAATTAACTAGTAGTAGAGCACACCAAGCTAGGTCAGAGAGGAGAGTTATTTCTATTTTTGAAGAACTTTCTGATTTATTGAAAAAGGAAAACTAGAAGGCTAAAAAGAAACAATGAAGAAGATAAAGAAAGTACCAAAATAAAATGGTGAGTTTGATATTTTTAGTGTTGGAGCTGATGAAAGAAAAAAGGAAGAAGAGTTAGGTAAAGAGAATTGAGAAACTAAGTTCACAAGAGTTGAAAAATGTGAAGAACCTCTACATGTAATTATTATATAGAGTGCTTGAGACAAGGGGCTGTATGGGCTTAGTAACAGAGGAGATAAGAAAGATAGAAGTGGGGATACTCTGAATCCTACAAGGCTTATGAAAAAAAAAAAACACTAGAGAGAGAGAGAGAGAGAGAGAGAGAGGAGTTATCGGTACAAAGAAATGCCTGGACTAGATTGGAAAAAGGAATCTGTTTTTTAATTTTTCTGTCTCTGACAATCATATCAGTTTCATGGGCAAATGGGTTTCTTCTTGCAGGAGTTATAAGTATCTGCTTGTAAGTAGAGTAATCAAACATGGGGTTGTTATTTGCCTTTAGATAGCTAGTGCTACACAGTATACACTCTCCAAAATGGAGCATTTAATAAAGGAGAGGTAGTGTACTTGTCAAATTTGAAAAGACCAACATGAATAGGCCAAATTAATTGTGTTGTAAGAGAGAGAAGTCAGATTGTCAGAACAGCAAATGAGGTTTGGATCATCTCTCCAATGGCCAATGTGGAAGGATTGGGTCACTTAAAAGCTAAAACCACTCTGGAACTCAGTATAAGAGAGAGTAGTGGTTTTTAGTTTTTATTTATTTATTTATTGTAATGTATGGGGTTGGAAGCAATTGGCTTAGCTTGGCTCTTGTGCTGCATTCCTCTGCTTTTTTCTATAAATAGTTATGGGGCTAACAGCCACTGGTCCTGCAATTTTAGCTTTCCCCCACCGCCATTTCCATGCAATTTGTCACTTTTCGTCCACTCCTCAGCTGAACCCTCATTATCACTCCCCCAACTCTCCTTAGAGAACCCAATGCTTCATTCCTCTCCATCTCCGCACTACACTTGGCACTCGTTACTCATCACTCTCTTGACAACTCCCATTTCTTAAAATTAAGCTTGGAACTACATTTTTCAATATTTTTCCAAAAATTCGTAAGAATGTATTTTAAAATTTTCAATCGCCTTTGAAATTCACAATTTATAAAAAAAAAAAAAAAAAAACTGAAAAAGAACATCTAATTTTTATCTCCAGATCCCACTTAGAAAATTGTCAACAAAATGGACCACAAGAAAACCTATCATAACATATAGGCTTAATGTATCAAAATACCCTGTAAATTCTACTCCAATTCTATTCATTTATAGCAATAACACCCTCAATTTCATCCTTAATTGTAATTGAAAGTGCCATTGCTATAAAAGATTGAAATTGGAAAAAATTGACAAAAAAAAAAATTTAAAATAGAGTGAAATTGCAAAAACTTATGAAGTTGCAGAAATTTTGATATATTAGACCCAGTACTCAGCCCTGGAACAAGTTATATAACAAAGATGGGACGAAATCATGTACAAAACCCTTAAATTATATCGGGTACAAATATATAAATAAAAAGGGAGCAAAATAACTCCAACATAGAATCTATATTTAAACAAATCACTCTTCATTTTTTAAAAAAAATATTTCGAACTCTACACAATGATAATGAGCAGTGACAAGAAAATAAAGCCTCAAAAGTGTTTTAGAAAAAGAGCTCTTTCGAAATGACCATGTAACTTCTAGAGAGATCTCATGGATTGCACTGGATATGTATGACTGCAATGAATAGGCAATAATTACAACTCAGGGCGTAGGATGCACATTGTGGAGAACAACCAGGAGAAGGGTGGTTGTATCTTGGTTAGCAGACAAACCAATACTCATGAATCATAATCGCGGTATATACTACTGCTGGTGCGTCAATCAACATGCTGAGATTTAGGAACAACCAAAACATCTTCTAAAGGAGAAAAAACTAGATGGTTCCGGTGATGCCTCAGGCTCTGGCTTCATCTTAGGAAGATGCTTAAAGAACGCTTTCACTGCTCCAGTCACCCCATCCTCATTCTCCATGGCCTTGGCAAGTTCAATAGCACGCTCCTTCACCTGCCATCATAAGTCCATCTTGTGATTTCATTCATCCAGACTATAAAGTTTCTTCCAATTATAAATCAAGGTAATTCCATTTTTACAGAGATCAAAGTCTTGTGAGCATGTTTTATAAATACCATTTTGGACGCTATTGGAAAAAGAAGCTCAAACATGTTTTGAAGCCTTTACAATTACAATATTCACTAATCAACATTCTCCTTAGAATATAGCTCAAACAACAATGCCAAACACATCCTAAAATGAAAAAGACAACTTTAATTTTAATTTTTTCCCCCCTAAATATCATTTTCCCATGGAACTAGTACACAGTCAATTCCTAAACCTTCATGTCACCGCCAGGCAGTATATTACAGCAGCTTAGGATAGAAATTCTATATTTCTATGGTTTTCTAGCTGCCTTTTAGGAGATTATTCAAGTTCGATCACTCCCTTAGCATGACTTATGGGTAAATAAAATGCTGTAAATGAATAAACAGCCCAGAGAACAGTCTAAACCTTTTTTTCCCCCAAAACAAGTCAGAAAGTTTTGTTGTTCTCAAAAAGAAATAACTTGAAAACAGCTGCCTTTCAACCTACTCATAAGGTTCACGCAATGTTCAGGTTTAAGAAACTGAGAAAAGACTTCATATGGCTATTGGACCCTCTTGCTTATACCTCCACTTCCCTTGCAACATGAGAAAGAGAGAGAGGAGAGGGGTGGGAAAAGAAAAAAAAGGCAGGGGAACCTTCCACGTAAATGTTAGATGTTGAACATATATTTAGTTGTTTTGGTAAGCCAAGCAAATGAAAGGAAATAAATTGCATGTTACCTTGGGATCTAGCATAAAATTTATTGCATCAATCAACTTGGGAAGTGAGAACTCATCAACTGGTATGGGTTGAGGACCTACTCCTCTGGCATATACTCGTTCACCCCAGAATGGTTGATCACCAAAGAAAGGCACAATGGTTGTGGGACACTACATTGCAAAAAGAGAAAGGCATCAAAACAAGGTCGAGAACATGTAATGTGGAAAGTGAAGTTCCACAACCAAAGAAGAAATAAGCTCCAGCCATTACAGCAGCTTTCAGACCAGCAGCCGTTGTTCCAGCACCCCCATGGTGAACCTAAAATCAGAATGCACGCTGATAAGAACATGCAATCAAGACACCAAATAATCCAAGTTCAAAGAAAAGAAAAAAAATCTAATGTGAGCATAGGTTACAAGAAATTTAAGGAACACAGTTTTTGACCAGCATCAAATATGCCCACATCCATGAATCAATCTAAGGAGAAAATAACTACACGTATTTAATCAAATCATTCATTGGATAGACATCATTATTTTTATCAAATTCTCAATTTGCTTAGACTCTCTAGATGAATTCATTTTAGGACAAATACAATAACAGCAACTGTACAAAAATTTAAGCCAGCAACAAAACCATGCACCTAACCCTCACCACTGCCTTGCATCGTAAGAATAGCCAGTCATGAGGACAGTTATCCAGCAAGTATATGGAGTCCTTTGGTTCAGCCACTGTAAGGAGTCAAAATTAAAATCAAAATATCAGCATCAAGAAAAAGAAACAAAAAAAATACAACAACGAGACCATAGAAGTATACAAAGGACCAAAGTGTAAATTAGAAACTTACAGTTACCCAGGCCACCCCAACCTCTGTTAATGATTCCACGCTGTCCAGTTTGTTCCAATGCATCCACAATTATTTGGGTCATTTTTTCTGGTTCTTGAACAGGCTAACATGAAAAATACATGAATAGAACATTTCAGAGAAGTTAAAACACAGATAGAATACACATAAGAACAAAGTCAAATACACTTGGGATGCCAAGTCATATCTCCTTTCAATACAAGCATCAAGGAAGAAAAGAACAAACAAAGACTAAAAACAGATGTGATCTCAAGTATTCTTATTCATTCGGATGGTTCAGTTTTCCATTAATCAAATAATTAGACAAAGGATACTCGTACTCCTACAAAGATTGAATTAGTAATTATGGTTTATTTCTCAATTTAAATTCAAATCAGAACTTGCAGCAAAGTATATGAGGTAATTTATTGAAGTCCCAGATTTTGTCTCCGAACAAGTGAGAAGTAGAACCTATAAATCCAAGCAGTTGAAAACAATATCTTGTCAATTCTATGACAAATATACAGATTATTAGTGCTTCTATCACACAAGGCAACCAACAAGTACTATTTGAAGAAATTAAATAGCAGCATATGAAAGACTTCAAAAACTATTTCAGTCAGCATTTCCTTTCTGAATTGCAGCCACAAGCTTATACTCAAAATTGAGTCCATTCCAACAAATCAAATATAAAGGAATGATAATATATCTAGCCAGAAAATACAGGCAGCATTTTGTTATGTTCATGAATTTTTTCAATCTCAAATCGGAAACAACCATACAGTTTTGAAGCCCTAAGGAAGCATAAAACTCAAGAATAAATAAATATTTCACTAAAATTAATGAATAACCAAAAAGAAAGTTTTGAAACAGGACTCACAAGGCTTCCAAATCCTATATAAATAGGTTTGGGGCCAGCTTCAAGCCATTTCACAAGAGACTCAGGAGGTTCATAGTTTGATGCTAGATCAAGAAAGCAAAATCCCACAACATCAACCTTTGGCCCCCAATCTGCAAACCAAGGAATAGATGCAAACGGAAATTAGCATCCTCCCATTGAGAATGATGGCATGCTCAATCTAGCAATAATAATGCCTAAAAGTTGTTCCAGTAAAAAAAATGTGCATAAGATTTTAAAAGAAAAGATATGCTACTTTAAGCAACCAAGACATTTTGAATAAAACCAACAAAGAGGACATCACTTCTACAAATTAAATAAGTTTTTTACAATATTCATATTTTTTTCCCTTATGGTCCAGAGAACCCAATAGTTTTTTTCTTTTTTTAGAATTCATACTTTGTGGCTATATTAATGAGTTCTGTAATATGTTTGAATTTGACATGTTGCTTATCTACAAGACTAGCCCTAAGAAGCTCATGTTAAGCTTGGTTAAAACTTAAGCCTAAATACACAATTACAGCTCCCACTTTGTGCCTTGTTGCAATTGCATCCCAATTTGAACTTTTTGAAAACCAGCCCAAAACCAACAAGGATTAAGGTTTGCATTAAAAAAACATTTTTGTGGAATTCGCAGATGAGCTTGGGTTAAGTTAACCCAGGCTCAGTTATGTTTCATTCCTGTTCTCAGTCTCTCATCATGGAGCACTCCCAACTCAACCACAGTTTCCTGTTTCATTCCTATTGACATGTTAACCTTAACAACGATTGCATCAACCTTAAAGCCAGCTAGCTAAAATAATCATCTGAAGAAAACAATAAAATCTCTAATCCAATCACATAAGCTGGAAGTATTATCCATTGCCAACAAATTAATGTTCTTTTCGTTCATTTAAACAATTAGGCCTAGGTTGTGAAGGAATATTCTTAAAGATATCACAATTAGCATTTCAATTTCTTTGTTACTATGTTCCACTCTATGTATTCCTCTGTCAATAAAGATGAAGATATTACCATTGTTATGTTGAAGAATATTTCCTAAGTGATTGCTAAGAATAATGTACGATTGGCACGACAGACAAGTTAGCTATAGTAAAATCCTTCAACAATATACAGTCTCAAGAGAAAGCACCTTTTGGTTTTGGAACAAGGTGAGGACTCCATATGTATCCATGTGGCACATCAAATTCAGAGCCCTGTGAACCACTGAGATATGTGACAGGTCGTAGCTTTAACTTTTTCTTCCTAACATCATTTATCATGTCCCGTATTCCAAGCCAAATCAACGAGTCAACTATTTGATATGAAAGCTGAAGAAATTTACATCACCAAACGTCACTTGAGAAGTACCAGGAGTTGAGAAATTAAAGTACATCAAAAGGAACGAGAGAGAGAGAGAGAGAGAGAGAGAGAGAGAGAGAGAGAGAGAGAGAGAGAGGGAGAGAGAGAGAACGGGATGCAATGGGCTCACTCGATATCCAGCTGCTTGCTTGACACGGGACAAAGGATGTGGAAATTCACTAGTTGGCCTGATGGAAAAGACCAAGCATTGCTTAGAGCAGTTTAGGATTATTCAGCATACCATGAAATACAAAAACTGATAATGATGAGGTAGGAAGCACAAAATTCTAAACTATAACAAATTACATAAAAAATGAACCCAGGTAGATTCCATTACCCAGACAAGACTTACGTCCATGGCATAGTGAAAAATATATGAAGCGGAATTTTTAGTGCCTCTGCCACATGAGTGTGTCCTAAAAAAGCATTTCAACGTCAGCTGCAGAATGGTGAACAAAAAAATCCTGCTACCATCCAACACAGCTTTCAAAAAGAATTGGCAACTCAAACAAATTTAACCATCATCCTTAATTCATATAGAGGCATGAAATGGAAAAACAAATAGATCTTTCTACCATTCATGAGAACATGCCCAATTATAACCTCATTGATAGCTACATCTCTACTTGAAAGTTGACACTGTCATCAAAGTACTCAGGCAAGAATGCAACAAACTCTACCATCACGTACTAAAAGCAATACACCCAATTAGGGAAAAAGAGACACCTTTTTTGACATAAAATTTACCAATTAGTGATTTTGTAGAAGAAAAGAAAGAAGATCTTTCTATCACTTGTTCAGAATTCCTAATGACACCAAAAGCAGATACAAATATCATTACTAATTCATAGTAATCATTGCATAAGTGCGAGAAGCAAATGTTGAAGAAAGTTTTTTTTTTTTTTTTTTTTTGGCCAGAACTCAGAATGTTATGAGAGACAGAAGTTGATTAAGTCCTACCATATGCTGGAGGATTGGCTATTATTGCATCAGCCTTAAAAGGGATTCCAGAATCCATATCAGGGTCCTTGCAAGCTGGAAGCAAGGAATATATGATTTCCTTCATTTGATTTCGTTGAACAGGTATCTCTGAAGGCCCCGATGGCAAGAAGCCTTTATTTTTAACCATGTCTGTCCAGGAGAAGTAATTCAATTAAGTCATTGATGAAACTAAACAGCCAATTGACAAATACATTATGCAGATAACCACAATGCAGGGGAATGAAAGATGACATCAATACATTTAAATAGTTAGCCCTTCAAGGTAAAATGGTACATACAGCCAGCAAGAACCTTTGGATCTCCACCTAAAGGGTAAAACTCCAACCCAGCGGTCAAGACAAACTCTTTGAAATTTGAATGAGTTGCTAGCCTAACACGATGACCATAATCCTGCACACAAATATTCTAATAAATGAACAGAAAATTTCCAAAAGGTGAAGTCCCAAAAAGATGCAAAAACAATAATTTAATTTCAGACGAAATAAAATTTAGGCTTAGAGTTACTTCCTTTTCATAAATAAGCAATAAAAAGGTTTTTCATTAATTACTATTCGGCGAAGAACTTGAGACAGCATAACCAAATGTACAGGTGTAAATAAAAATCACAAAAAAATGGAGGGTCTGTAAACAATAATGCTTAGAGATCGAAGGCCATGTTACAAAGATTGATGGGAAAATTAATACAATAATAAAAAAAGTGTTGTGAATAGCATAAGCAAACATACTGCATACAGTTGTTCAATTATACAAGTAGCAACTGCAAACAGGAGGGGGAGGATTTTTTTTTTTTTTTTTTTTTTTTTGTTGGAGGGGGCGGAGGAAGGGAGAGGACAATGCAAATTAACCTGCAGCTTTTTGCCGATTGCTATGAAGGGCTGCACATCTCCACGAGTACCGACAATAAGCATTACTATTTGAAGCGGGGGAATATACTGAATATCTGTTGCATCAACAGGCTCATCATCAGTAACTGTATTATATATATCGTCAGATCCAACTCTGAGAGCTCGGGCTTCAACATCTCCTGGAACTTCAAATTCCACAGTTCCATCATCTTTTACAGTGGCTATTCTGTTCAACAATTGAAGCTGCACAGTTTTAATAGAATCAAATAAAAACCCAAGTATAGTTGCATCAGCAAAGAAGCTATTCATTTTAAGATTTACAGTTTTAAACGAAAGAGATATAAGCACTTACATATAGCTATAATGCAAAACCAAGTCAAGGCACTAACAATCATTCTTCAACAATTATTTAAGTCCAGACTTTAGATCAGAAGTAAGAGAAATAATCAAAATCAAATCTTCATTCACTAAAAAAATATTATCTTTAGAGATTATGCACCAAAGTTCCCTGATTATACTGGAAGAAAAGCACCAACAACAAGGAAACTGATGGCATCACAGATGATAAAATTTGAAAGACAGAAAAATATTATTTTTGATGACTAATACCTTCTGCTGGACAGGAATCTTCTCATCAAATATTTGTTTTGCCTCTTCAGCAAGAATATTATGATGCCTTTGCCTTTCAGTTTTAGATCTTTCTAGCTTAAGGTCACTTGAAGTAGGTTTTAGTTTGTTAGCACCAGAAACCTCAATCTGTGAAGGGTTTAATTTAGATGTACTCTCGCCAGCAATTCCTAAAACAAAAGAAAAAACTTTATTATATAAAAAATGTAAGCCCACACAAACAAAAAGCCAATTCTCCAAGCAAGATTTAATTATATTACAATACGTCATCAGCATACAGCCATTGCCACAATGATTACAAAGTGACATTCAAATATTATGTCTAATTAATTACAGAGGTATAACATCTACTTGAGCATGAAAAACTTAACTCTCCAGCGAACTTAACACATATAAAAGCATTATTCATACATTAAAATGAGGAAAATCTGTCATGTTTTATACTCAACTCATCTTTCTCATAGGAATTAGCTAAAATAGTAAAAAATTAAAGTCAGCTGAAGAAGCTTTTGTTCAGTTCAAGAAAAAGCTTTCAAAATAGTGAAAAAAACTTCGTCAACTTATGTAGAAACTACAAGTACTTCTCCCAGTGACTACCATAGCCTAAATCTTTGCTTGCCAATAACCTTTGAAATTTACTGAAGTCAACATGCGTCAACATGCTGCAAATAGCCCATGACACCTGAGCTACTAGATGAATACACCTTATTAAAGAAGATTGAAGGAAATAGGTTGCCATTTCCATTAAAATCCCACTTGGAGAAAATTATAACTGAGCGGGTACCAGAATTCAAGAAACTTCTTTGACCATGCTTCTTATTAGACCATTTTTACCACGTCTCCATCTTAAATCATTTCGTACAATCTATTAGACTATTTCAATATAATTAAAATTAAAAAACAAATTGCTCTATAAAATTACAGTGACTGACTGATCAACACAAAATAATATATACTTCATGCACTTAAGAAACCGTTGGCAAGAAGAAATTTAACAGGCAATCCAACTTATTAATTTTAATTAATAAATTAATAAAAGTGGAAATACGAAAGAACAAAGAGTTTCAGTTGATAGTTAGATTAGAACAAAAAAATAGAGTCAAACTCAACTGAATTTCATTTGATAGAGCAAAATTCAAGAAACCTGAAGAATCCGGGCCTCCATTAGTCACTGAACCAGCAGCCGCTGCTGTACTCTCAAGCTCTTTGCCTTCAGTGCTAGTTCCAACGCCAATTTCCCGCTCGATCCTCAACGAAACCTCGCCGGAACTCGATGAAGAAGAAGAAGAGCTCCGGCGATTCTCCGGCGACTCTGCCATGGCGGCCTTGGCTTTATTTCTGCCTACGATCCGGATCTGTGGAACTTTCCACAGAGAGAGTCTAAGTAAGCAGCGTATGTGTTTGGATTCCGAAAGAGTGGCGGATTTGGAGGGATACTCTTTTTTTTTTTTTCGTTGTTTCTGGGAGTGAGAAAAAGAGAGAAAGGCACGTTCGACGGAGTGGGTGACGGGTCTGTGAACGGCCCTGTTAGATTCGAATGCTGGACACGTATGCGAAGTGTCCAATACGTGGGCATTTTGGTCAATTAACGCTGTCCAGTGTCCTCTTATGCACTTGCAGTTCTTTTTTTCGATCGTCGTCAATTAATGGTCCGATGGTCATGAATTTATGACTCGACGGGATTATGCGATCTGTCGTTTTCTGATTCGCACGGACCAGTCATTGCTTAACTGAGCTGCGCCAGACAATCTGTCTGTCATTTTCTCGATGCAAAACGAGATGTCGTTTTATAACCCAGCCTTAACCACACATTTCATATGCCGTCAGACTAGATTGTAGAAGTCAACCGTTGCATTTCTCAAACAGGCTAAATGATAGATCGTTTCCTCGTAAGATTTCCCACTTGGCAGAGTAACATTTTGGATTATGGAGCACAAATAATCACTTCCTTTTAGAAGAAAACACACCCAGGAGACAGGACTCATTCTCCATCAAAATTATGGCAATTTCAATAAAATATAGTAACACATATTTTTTAAATACGGATACTCTACAGAGAGTGTGCTAATGCAACCGAAACCACTTTAGCTTTTTGTTAGAATCCAACTACACCAAATAAAAACAATTCAAATTTATTTGAAAAACTAGTTATTAATCCGCGCTTCGCCGTACTTAAATTAACATAAAAATATTAATTAAATAAAATAAAACAATTTATATCATTAAAATAATTGTAAAAAATTTTAAAACATATTTAAAATGCAATCAAATTGTAGAAAAATAAAATACTAAAAATTTCTAAGAAAAATTAGAAAGATGAAAGGAATAAAAATCTAGAATTTTATTTTTTTTATTTTAGTTGAATATTTATTCAAATATTTTTTTATAACTAAATGTTTTTAAAATATCAAAAAATAGAGTTGCTTTTTTATATTTTTAAAAGGGATATACAATAAAAGAAGAATTTTTGAAATATTTTTATATAAATTTTAATTATAAAAATTTATATTTATATTTATATTTATATTTATGTATTTATTTATGTATTATCTCATTACTTTAACCAATAGTTTTTTACTACTCACATATGTTTAAGATTTAATATTGTTAATATAATTAATATACAATAAATAAATAAAAATATCAATTAAACTATTAAATATTTTAATAATATTTTTTGTTAACATTTTAATAAAAATTCAAATTAAATTGATTTACTTTTGAAATATATTTTAAATTAAATTTAATGTGAGAGTATTAATTAAGATTTAATTTATAAAATGTATTAGAGTCGTATTTAAACACTATAAATTAATGAGGATTTAATTAATAAAATGTGTTAGAGCCATATTTAAACACTATAACTATGTTAGAATTTGAGTTAGAAATAAATTTATAAAAAAATGCAAAAAAAAAATTATTATTTAACTATCAAATGTAAATAATTAATAATAAACGTGCAACAATAACAAAGTGAAAAAAAAAAAAAAGTGAATAAGAATACAAGAGTCATTTACAATTAGTACTATAGCCATACAAGCACGTGAGAAAATATATATTTAGAATAAAATTGAAATCTTGTATATAATGATACTTGTGCAACACGTTTAAACATTTGGTATCCTTCATCATGTTTCATTAATAGTTAAATGACTCTGAAAATATAATTGAAATAAAGTTTAAACTCAAATTACCAATCATTTAATATTTAATTAAAATAAAAATAATTGTCTTTGATATTAATCTATCTTAAGTTTCGAGTCAATGTATTTTGGTTTTTCATCTTCTTTGATAACTGTATGTTGTTCCTCAGCTACTGATCCACAACTTGAGGAGCTACTGATCCTGGTTGTGGTTTTTTTTGTGTCTTTAGACGCTTTGAGTGTCTACCTTTTCTTTCACATCAGCTTCAACTTGTAGGATTTATGATTTACCATCTTCTTTGATTACCGATGATTGTTCTTCTAGTTTCATTTCAACATCAACATATTCATCTACTTCATCCATAATTATTGCCATACATGAAAAGAGTAGTGTCTCTAAAAAAAAACAAACACGAAGATGAAATCAACCCTAGATCATGTAATGGCGATGCTCCACTTGCATCAAGTTTTGGCATGCAAATGTTTCATAGTCGACATCATTTATATAGAAAAAATATAATGTGTATTTAGATTAAAAATTTAGCTAAATTTTAGATAGTTTATAATTAAACAATTCAAATAATGTATCTTTAAAAATGAATAGATACTTACAATTATATATAGATAAAGTTTAGCAATTTAAGTAATTTAATATGAATAATTTATAATAACTCATTAATAGATTATAAATGCTCTCCACTGAAACGACGACGGTAAATGTATTAATTTTTTGTAGAGGTAAAAAGAATTAATTGGGTTTGGAATTGCTTGATTGTTTTATTTCCTCTTTTCTGATAATTTATTTGCAAGGAGTCTCTTTATCACTTATTCAAATTAAATAAGTATTTATTTCTCTTTTTACATATAGAGTTCCTGAAATTTGGTTTTAGGATATAAACATCTGTGACAGCTCAAATTTTTTTTAATAAGATTGATATAATTATAAATTTTGTTTCCAACTTTTTAAAATTTTATATTTTGGTATTTAGACGAAATATTGTTATATAATATAAAATTTTTTTATCACAAAATGACTTGTATGGCAATCGATTCACCACTTGTTGAATCTATTGGGTACATTCATGAGCTTAGGCCCGTATTTGGATCCCATCGAGGCCGACCTGGCCTAATCGTTAGCCCTACGCGGTGACGTGTTACAAAATGTGCATGTGGAACTACCGTGTATGTGTAATTATAAAATTTTTGAACTTTTCCAATATTATTATATTCTTTTTAATTTTCGAAAAAATATTTATGCATTTTGCCCTTTTGTCGTTTCAAATTTGCGAGGGTAACATATTTAAACTTCCAAAGGATGAGTCCACGTAGGAAAGAGAAAAAGAAACAAAAACTCATATAATATAAAAATAATGAAATTTAAATATTTTTTAATCATTTACAGTTAAAAAGATAGGTTTTTAGTTTTTAGTTTCTCTCGTGTCGATGACGCTGATTTCTCGGCAATGTCGCTCTTCTCCAAATTTCCATGCCGGAGCGATATTGATCCTCCTACAGGCGTAAGCCACGCCTTCCTCGTCTTCTCTTCTCCTCTATTTTTTCCCCTTTCAAAAAAATCGAAGTCAATGTCCTGTCTCTTACGTTTGGATCCTGGCAATCAATTATTCTCTTCCATGCACCAGGAATGGCAGCCCAGGAGCTGAACAGAAAGAGTAATCGTAAAGAGGTTTTATATATGTGTGTCTATATATATATACACATAACACCATAAAAATGCAGATACGTAGTTTTTGTACCTTTTTCCTTCCCAAATTTTTGTTAATACGAGCTGGATTTTGATCTTTTCAGGTCTCATGTACATGATGTTAATTGGAGGTCGTGCGATATAGGGTGGATTGGCTTTTACTGATTCCCATAAAATTAATTTTGCCGTTTGGATCTGCGATATTTGTGATTGTGAATGTGGTTAGTGTGGTTGGAAATAAGGAAATGGAAGTCTGATTGGGAATAGAACAGATACATATCTCAAGTTGTTCATGTCGGTTTTTGAAGTTCCTCTTGTTTATTGTATATTGAATTTTTAAAATAGAGGAGATTTTTTTTATTATGTAAAACTTTGGGGTTTGATTTAGATTGGAATTGGTACTAGCTTGCTAGCACTTTGTCCACATTGATTTGATTTGATTGTGAACTTAGGAACTGTATACATGGTTTGATAATGGCCATTACAGTATGGAGGCATATTTGACATTATGAAAGTTGAATCCCATTGCTCCGGTGTATAAAAATTGAATTTGAATTCGTTTTGGGGAGATAAAGAGCTGGTTCATTCTGTTTTCTTGATTTTCTGGTTGCAGAGGTTAATTAATAGTGCATTAAATTGGAATAGCAATGTTCTTATGCTGTTAATATAATTATTGAATATCGCAAAAACTTGGCGGGTTCAGCAAACAGTGAGCTATCTACTCCCCGCAGTCAATGGGTCCAACAACGGGGATCAGTACCTTTTGTCCTCAAGATAGGAAAAATGCACATAATATATCTGTGCAGACAGGCGAGGAATTTTCTATGCAATTCCTCCAGGATCGTGTGACCACTAGAGGTATTCCCCATCCCCCTCCACTCAGTCCAGCTCAAAATCGTGAAAATAGAGTTGCACATATTGATGTTCAAAACTATCAACGGGGATATGAGGATCTTGCCAGTATACTTGGGTTGAGGAGAATGGATTCTGAATCTGCTGATGATATTTCTAATTTTGTGTCTGCAAAAGGGTCTTTAAGAGAGACTGAAAGCGGGGCTTATGTTGACAAACTAAACAGGCTGAACGTGGAAGATGGAGATAGTATACATAGATCAGGAAAGGCTTTTGAAGAATTGAGTAGTGATAGGAGTGCTGGCATGGCTTCATCTGCTTCAGCCGTTCGTGCAATAGAATCCCCTTCTTTTAATAATTTTGATGGGCCAAATAATTTGGATAGATCTCAACCAAGAAAGATGAAGTTCCTTTGCAGTTCTGGAGGGAAAATTTTGCCAAGGCCTGGTGATGGGAAGCTCAGGTATGTGGGAGGAGAAACCCGCATTATCTCCATTTCTAAGAATCTTACGTGGGAAGAACTTGTCATGAAAACGAAATGTATTTGCAACCAACCTCACTCCATCAGGTATCAACTTCCAGGTGAGGATCTTGATGCTCTTATATCAGTTTCTTCTGATGAAGACCTTCAAAACATGATAGAGGAATACCATGGGCTTGAAAAGCTTGGAGGTTCTCAAAGGCTCCGAATATTTTTGATTCCTTTGTGTGAATGTGAAAAGTCATCACCTTTTGAGGCAACTACCATCCAGCAAAATAGCCCCAGTTACCAGTATGTTGTTGCTGTAAATGGCATCTTAGATACTACTCCTAAGAAAAACTCAGATGGGGATTGTTCAACTAGTGAAGCCAGCCAACCGGAAAGTATTTTGGATTGCAATTCAGGCTTTCGTAAACATTCTCCATCTCCTTTGTCTCCTTTGGAGATGAAAAATGGTTTGAATGCATTTTATCCTCCGAAATTTTCGAATGAAACCCCCAGATCTCCTTATCAGTCTCCTCCTATTTCTCCAATTCCTCTACAGCATCAAGATTCCTTGAATTCTTACAAAAAATTGCTTTGTAATTACTCCAGTGTCGAGAACAGTAATTCCTGCATCTCTGCTCAGTTTCCACCTGATAATTGTAGCACGAACCAGCCCTCTCAGGGTCTAGGTGCTTTCACGAATCATTGTCATCCCTATGTTGATTTTGTTCAGTCACACCAACAACATGGAGTGCAATCCCACAATCATAACCTTGACAAAAAACTTGCAATCCCTTCGGCTTTTTATCTGAGGGAAGGTAGTTTTGATGATTTATCTTTTGAGAGGCTTATGCATAAGGAAAGGGCATTCCATTCTGAGAAGCCTTTCTTGGGCATGGAAGATCCTACAGGCCTCTCAGCATCTATGAACTCCATTGATTCTCATTATGGCATGCCGCATGCCTTTTCTGATTCGAAACTACAAGATCATGGGGGTTTATCTGCTTACTGTTCTCAAGAGGGAATGAGTCCATCATCTCCCTTGAACTTTGCCAAGACTCAGTTATCTTCACTAGTCTCAAGTTCTTCACAAGAAAAGCTAGTGCAACTGCCTGAGAACAATAATGTTGCCGATCCTCCTCTGCAAAATAAGTTATCGGACATTGAGTCTACTAGGTCGCGCAGCAGGTTGGATTTGCTCAATTTTTCTTCATGCTCAGAATCAACAGGAAGGTTTAAACCTATTCAGAAAGTTACTGCTGATGCTGATGACCAATGCCAAATTACAAGCCATTGTGACAAATACTTGTTGAGTTCAGAAATGATGAATGCAGTTGACAGAAGTAATCCAGGTTTTCATCAAAGTGAAAAGCCTTTTGTGGAGAAATTACGAGCTGCTGGTACTGAATTTGAGAGCAAATTTGAGGATAGGTTCACTGCATCCCCAGACATTACTTCCAAACCTTCTGTAAATGACCACAACTACCAAGCCCCTTCTAATCTCCCACTGATGGACCAGGGGAATGATTATAATCAGTATTGTAGTTTGAAAGGAAAACTGAATAGTGAACAAGGAAGCAACATAACAAAGACTGGCATGCTAGATGTTGAGGAGTTATTTAGCATTGGCCAACAGCAGCCTTGCAGTGAAAATTCTTCAGTTGATCTTGTGTCTGGGTCATTAAACCATCAATTTTTTCATGAATCATCACGAGTTCAACCTATTGAAAGCCAGAATATGGATAACAAAGACTCCTTGCTACTAAGCTCTAAAATCCCATCTACCTTCTATCAAGATTCCTCTCCGAATACAAATGCAAATCACTTCCATTGCAAAACAAATAATGTTACTAAGGATGCCTTGTGTGAAAGAAAGGTTTCTCACCTTGTTGAGAACCATGGAAGTTACCTTGATCAAAAGGTTGAGCAGTTCGGTTTTGGTGGACCTGCTTATGATAAGTCAAATACTGGGGATGTTAAGTTGGCTCAAACAAAAACATTAAGTGAAAATCAATATCAAAATCTATGGGAACCATTAGTTACTGGGGAAGCTGCTACACCTCGTACTGCTCAATCTTCTCATGCAGTTCCACGTGTTGCCAATCTTGTCAGTGGTGATTTTAGATCAACTACAACAACCGAGGCAGAAAGCATTATGCCACATGTTGCTGTGTATGTCACTGATCCAACAACTGGTGACTTTGTGGCTCCTAGCACAAGAGGGTCAGAGAGTATCATCCCACATGTTCGCCCACCTGTTGCCAATCCAACCAGCATTGATTTTATATCACCTAGTGCAACAGTAGATGAAAGTATCATGCCAGAAACTGAATTTGAGGTAAAAATTGCTGTTTGTTTTTGGGTGTAGTTCCTAGTTTTATTCTTTAAATATTTACTTCTAGTCTTAATTTGCAGCTTGGGTTTGTTTACAGGATATAAATGATGATGATGGAAATAAGGATACATCTATTAGTGATGCAGTGGTGGCTGAAATGGAAGCTAGCATATATGGCTTGCAGGTTATGCTCTAGCTGTTAATTACAGTTTTTCTGTTTTGAATATATTTATTTGCAAAAGTACAATTATTCTACTGCTTGAAACAACTATATTTGTGCTGAATTTTGACTCTCTCATCACAAGATTACACATAAATATTTAATTTGAAATTAAAGTTGCATCCTAGGAAGTAGTAACTGAAAATTTTTAACGATAGAATTAGATAAACTGCTTAATTTTGATATGTTCTTCCTGTCTATACCGAGTCATACATAACTTTATCAACCTAGGCCGTGTCCCATAACACATGACAACTATTGCCAAAAGAAATTAAAAATGACATATCCTTCTTTTGTATTGTCCAACATCAGGGGATTTTTCACCTATAAATTGGCTACTGGATCTCTGTGAAAATAGGCTGTAGTGGATGAGGCATGGTTTTCAAGTTTTTTATGCAACTTCCCTTGATGTTTTTATGAAGTCATATTGGTTCCTAAGATTATGGAGCATTTTGTAGCACATCCTACGTAATTCTGAATCTCTGAGTCGTATATGTTAGCCCTTTCTTAATTCTTTATATTTTGCATGTAATTATCATTTATAAGTTAAGATAGGCATACAGTTGGAAGCCTATTTTTATTCATGACAAACTGGGGCAGTAAAATTTGACTTCATCTTATAATGCTAGTTCAATTTATACATTTGCTGGTTAGACGAGTACCCAGTACGTTTGATCTTTTGTTGAAATCCTAGCTCTGCGGCATTTATCATTATACAGCATTTTGAGTCATGAAAACTATGGAGTATTTTGCTTTATTTCTGTTTTACATTTATGTTTAGTTTATTTAACTGAAATTTCCCAAATTGGTATACAGATTATAAAGAATGCTGATCTTGAAGAACTAGTAGAATTAGGATCTGGTACTTATGGCACTGTCTACCATGGAAAATGGCGGGGAACAGATGTTGCCATTAAAAGAATTAAAAAGAGCTGCTTTTCAGGGAGATCATCAGAGCAAGAACGCTTGGTGAGTTTCTACTACATATTTCTTATAAGTGTTCCTAGTAACAAATATGGATAGCTTTTTCCTACGTGTACAGCCACTGAGACTGAACTGTGGGAGAACATTGTATGAATTGGTAAATGTTCTAAAGCATATGTCTATAGTCTGATCTCTGAAGAAATGTTGTTTCCATCTGCTTTCAGTTCCGCTGGTGTTTGATGTCCATTCTAAGATATGTGGGTCTTGCATGCCAATTAAACTTTAACAATCAGATTAGCCATTAGACAAGTAAAATAATTGTTGAATATTATCAGTAACGGAGATTATTTATCTGATCATTCTTCTTGTTATCTGACCCAAAGAATTGCTCTGCCATTATGCTGCCATCTCTTTTGCACTTTCAAAGATCTAATTTATGTTTTCACATTATAATTATGCTTTTTCGTCTTAGTTATGTTTGTGAAAATTATCTTGATATGCTCCAAAAGTACTTTTGTAGAAGGACTTTATAAAATGTAAAAAGTTGTGAATTGTCCTTGTTCACAAGTTTTGACTACACAAACAAAGAAGCAAACAAATTTTTTAGGATCACGAGCTTCCTAAAATTTCGGAACATAGGTAGCACATAAACATAATGGAGAATGAGGGAAGAACAGAATATCTGATTAATTGAACCGTGCTGGTGTTTAGGAAATTACTGATTTATGAACTTGTTTTGATAAGTAATTGATTTGGGTATATCTGATATTTCGTTGAGAGAAACCAAGAGGAGAAAGGATGAGGAATTCATTGTCACTTTGATTATGGTCTTCTTTATGGATTTTGCTTTTTAATTATTCTAATCAGTCTTATATAAAATTGATGGTTCATTTGATTGACCAGACAAAAGACTTTTGGAGGGAAGCACAAATCCTCTCAAATCTTCACCATCCAAATGTGGTTGCATTTTATGGGGTAGTTCCAGATGGGACAGGAGGAACCTTGGCAACTGTAACTGAATATATGGTGAATGGATCACTTAGACATGTCCTACTCAATAAGGATAGGTAATTCCATCTGTTTTATTGTGCATCTGCATCTTCTAGTTATACTTGTATTTCATGGCCTTGTTTTTGTTTTATGCAGATCACTTGATCATCGTAAGAAGCTCATAATTGCCATGGATGCAGCTTTTGGCATGGAATACTTGCACTCAAAAAATATTGTCCACTTTGATCTGAAGTGTGACAATTTGCTCGTCAATCTAAGGGATCCCCTACGACCCATATGCAAAGTAAACAGTTCAAATCCTACTGCCAACTCAGTTGATGCAAAGTATATAAAAAAGAAAGACTGACTATGAGAGGCTAACGAAATAAAAAATACCATAAGTTCTATCCCAATGATAATTGTGAATTTCTAAATGTTCCTACACTAGGTGCACTTCAGTTAGGAGTTTCTGATTTCAAGTACTGAATATTACTTTTACCCCTTATTTTCAGGTTGGTGATTTTGGACTCTCGAGAATCAAACACAATACTCTTGTATCTGGTGGTGTGCGAGGGACCCTCCCATGGATGGCACCAGAATTGTTGAACGGAAGCAGCAGTCGGGTATCTGAGAAGGTTAGTTGATCCTCATTGTTCTATGTCTTGCCAATATGAATCTCGTTATATGGCAATCATGATAGTGGTATTTTGTTGGCCAGATTGATGTTTTCTCATTTGGCATTTCATTGTGGGAGATCTTGACTGGGGAGGAACCTTATGCAGATATGCATTGTGGTGCAATCATTGGTAAGTGTGTGTCTAAACCTAGTATTGATTCCTCATTGGAAATGTACATATGCAGTGGTGGAAATGACATCTTGCTTTTCCTTGTACATTCGTTAGGAAATAGAATGACCATCACTTTATCAGTACCAAATGACAATGACAAAAATTGCAGTGGAATCTTTTTCTTGTATCAAAGTTGTTATGGTCTGTATAGAGGCTAAAATAATGGATAAAAATTTAAATTTGCCTAATTTTTTTTTAATTGGTTCAAATAGAACCATAAAAAATTTAAAGGTTGCATCCTAATTAGGAAAATACCTTTTTTGCCTTTTTTTTTTTTAACTAAATCAGTAAATATTTTTTAGTTTTAAATAATCAAAAAGTTGTTTTATATTTTTAACTGTTATACTGAAACCAGTAAATCAAAGCAAATTCATAGCTAAAAATCAACAAAAAAAAGTAGAAAGAAAATATATAAAAAAAATGAAGCCACCCCATCTAATTCATGGTTGTGCGCAAATGGACAAACCTGCGCACTAGGATTAAGAAACCAATCCTAATTGCTATCCTCTTTCAATAAGATCACGGCCACATGTAGACTATTACTGACCATGGCGAGTCCTCTAAGTTAAAAGATTGGGTTTAGCAATCATCTTCACATTATTGAACTGGGCAAAAACCTGATGGTGCGTCACATAATTACTAGGTCCAATTCTTCTCTTCAGTAAATTCAGATGTGTTATGTTGCATAGAGATTGGTGATGGATATTGCATTGGATGATCCATGCTGTGTGGTAGGAGTTTTTAGACTTCTTCAATCTCTCTCTATCTCCATTGCTCTCTCTCTCTCTCTCTCTCTCTCTCTCTCAGTTTCTTTTTGTTTTCATAAATTGATCTTCTCTGTTTGATGGGTATTCTGTGCTCTCTCTCTCTCTCTCTCTCTCTCTCAGTTTCTTTTTGTTTTCATAAATTGATCTTCTCTGTTTGATGGGTATTCTGTGCTAGATAACCCTTTTTTTTGTTTGGCCGTTTGTTTTTATTCTTGTTTGTTTGTTGAATTTTATTGAAGGTGGGATAGTGAAAAACATTCTTCGACCTCCCATTCCAGAAAGTTGTGACCCCGAGTGGAGGAAGTTGATGGAACAATGCTGGTCACCTGACCCTGCATCTCGGCCATCGTTTACCGAGATTACAAATAGGCTTCGAGCTATGTCTATGGTGCTTCAGGCAAAGGGACAAAATATTCAGACAAGACCAACAAAGCCAAAACTACCAATGAATCAATAGTGTATATAAGGGCAGCTCTTTCTATCTTCAAGCACCGGGATTGGCTAATTCTCTTGTATAGAAGCCCCTTGGTGTCAAGATGAGCACTTTTGAGGGTGAGCATGAGTATATATGGTTTATAGATTTACTGTTTATTGTGTTTTCTGACCTTTGAAAATGAAATATCTTCATTTGTTTATTCTTTTGTAATAGAAGTACCTGCTCTGAAATATCTCCATTAAAAACTCCCAGGTGATCTGCATGTAGTTTTTATATTTTTACCTATGTTTGCAATGTTCTCTCATTAGAGACTCGAAACTATTATTGGATTCTAAATAATCTCTGTTATAAATATAGCCTGGTGGAATACTCACCTTAAAACAAAGAAATAAAAGTTTTGTTTGCAAAATTAGTTGTTAATTGTTTTAACAGAGTATCTAAGATTTTTCTCTTGTATGAATCTCCTGAAGCTGGTGTGCTAATATTTTTCTTTCAGAGACGCAGACAGATTGTTGTTTATTTAGCAAAATTGATTATCTATATTGCCTTTTGATTTAATTAAATAAAGCTTCGAGCTCCTTTTCTCAAGGGAAAAAACCCTACTAATTTAAAATTTTTTAAAAATAAGTAAATAAACAGGAAAGCCACCGTGGAATTATAAATGGTTGACCGTTGACCACATCTTTTACCACATGTATTAGTCAATTTGACTTCCAAGGTAGCATTTCACACTTAACACGGTAGTGCCATTACTTCCATGGGTGCCCCAACCAAAAAAAGAACGAGAGCTCTTTTTTTTTTAATAAGAAGTGCTATTTGTTTAATGTTTACCCACCACCAATAATAGTTTCGTTTCACTTTATGTATTGCAATATCAAATTATACAAGGATTACAAAAAATCATTATACAAATTTAATTTTACAAAAAACGTAATTATAATTTACTCATACCTTTTCATCAAAATTTGACAGAGAGAAAAACATTTTTACAAATATATATATATATATATATGCAGAAAATAAAGACTAAAGAGTGTCATAGCATTTTATCATATTTTCGCAAATGATTGATAAAGAAAAAATTTTAAAAAGTTGTTACAAGAGGCGTGGGAATGAGAAACTCAATTAATACCTAACGCTAGGCCTCTTTCTTGAGTTGGTTTGGTTTGAAGTATTTAAAATCAAATCTGAAGTCGTGGTTTAAAAACAATATAATCAAATCAAACCAATAAAATTCCAAACCAAAATAAAGTAAATTTTTAGCCCCATTTAGTTTGATTTGGTTCAATTTCAAATAAAGTAAGTTAAACTTCCCCACTAATCTAAATATGAAAAAAATGAATGAATACAAATCGTATCATAAAATACACATGACTTTGAGTAGCTATAAAAAGTTTTCGAATTGATTTTTTTTCTTTTACGTTTATTTGATCTAAACATGGTATAAGAAGGATAATATGTTAATGAAGCAATTTATAAATATAGATTTTAAATTTTAATTTATTATTAAAAAATTATAATATAATTTATACATAATACTTCATCCATCTCATTTTGTTACATGGTTTGATAAAATATACATATTAAAATTTTAGTTAATAAAATTATTCTCCCTTTTCTTTACTCTTAACATATTAATAAAATTTTTTCATTTAATTAACGATTATAAAAATTATTATAGAAAAATAATTATTTACATTTTTAAATTTAAAAATTTTATAAATATTTTAATACATTAGAAAAAGGAATAAAAACCAAACAAAATGTGACGCATGAGTATATATTAATATATTTTTTATGAATTTTTAATATTTGAATTTTGTGTAAAATAATTATATATTTTACCTAATTAAGATATTTATTTAATTTTTGTCCAATATAAATTAATCAATGCTAAGAAAATTTTCGTTAAAAAATTAAATTATTTATCATTTAAACATTTAAACATATGTATACGTGGGCGATTTTAACAAAGCTCAATTTTAAACTTTACAAAATTAATTCAAACCATTGATTATTAAAATCGCAATTTTAAATCGGTTCGGATTTGCGGTTTGAGGGGTTTGATGAATACCCCCTACCTAACGCCTAGTTTGGAAAACACGGAGCACTATCTCTGTCTTTTCCGAAGTCTCCAAAGAAACATCGCTACTATTTACTGGCTATTCCTATTCCGATTTATTTCACTTCAGCGATTTCTCCAGCTCAAGACAAGCTCTGCTTATTTATATCAGCATGCGTTATTTTCCAAAGTGGACGATTTTCCCGTAACATTGTCATTTTTAACAGAGGAACACAGAAATGGAGAAGGCAGGGAACAGACAGAAAGTTCTTCTTGGTCATCTGCAGCCCAATTCTTCTTCTTCATTTCTTTCTCATGCCCAGAATTCATCCTCTCTTTCTGTAAGCTTATTTTGATCCGTCATAGTCTATTTTGACGTGTGTTTTGTGTTTAATCAATATTTTTTTTTTTGAATTAATTGTGTTATGTTTCTTATGATTTATGGTCCAAAAAGGAGCCATCTTATGCAAAACCTCACTTGGAGGAGACTTTAAGCTCAATGGCAATTAGAGAAACTTCTTAGTTCTTACAGAAGATTTAAAGGAAATATCTTCTATTTCGTGATTTGGATAGCAGAAATCATAATTGTGTTGTGTTATGTCCAGTACAGATAATAGGTCTATAGGCAGTTTAATTTGCTACTACGTTCTGATTTTGTTTTTGGGATATGTTATATTTTATTACAATGTTTCGTTTGTTTTGGAAGTTAAATCTTTGTTTTTCTTAGCTTAATCAGTGTTGTCTATCGTTATTGCTGATTTTATTTGTTAGACTTCAATTTGTGCTGCTGAAGATGGTGCTGCGTATCGTAGGACAGCTGCTTCTGGTGATGATGTTGTGATCGTAGCGTAAGTTTCTTGATTTTTGATATATATATATATATATATATTCTCTGCTCTATTTTGATATCCTTCTCTGTTATCTTGCCTAATGTAAACAGTGCTTATCGTACTGCCATTTGCAAAGCCAAGAAAGGTGGTTTCAAAGATACGCTTCCTGATGACCTTATTGGCGCAGTTTTAAAGGTTAGATGTCTGAAGCCTGAGTGGTCTTTTATATTTTAGGTTCTAAGAAGATTCTGAAAATTAAGACTTTTTCTGCTTTTCTTATTAAGAAATTGTGTTCCTACCTTAACAAATTCGAGAACTTCATTCTAGGCACTAATAGAGAAAACAAATGTCAATCCAAGTGAAGTAGGGGACATTGTTGTTGGTACAGTTCTAGCTCCCGGCTCATTAAGGGCAATTGAATGCAGGATGGGAGCTTTCTATGCTGGGTTTCCTGGTATGATTTACGTTTACTTCTCGTGCTGATTGGATTCCACATAATGTAATCGTTTTCATACAACTGAAAATATACTTGCCTGCCCATTCAAATTGCAGGCATTAACAAACTATCAATGTTAAACACAAGAATTATTTTTTCTAGTTAGAAAAGGAACACTGGGACGTTTTTCTTAAAGTAATGCTCTTCAGATTTTTGCCCTTTAAAAATTATTTCTCTCATTCAACCAGAAACGGTGCCCATCAGAACAGTCAACAGGCAATGCTCATCTGGTCTGCAGGCAGTTGCCGATGTTGCTGCTTCCATAAAAGCAGGATTTTATGACATTGGTAAGAGTGATAATGAATTATGTGTTTCTCACGTTATCTTGATGACCTGCACTATGCTTGACTTTTTCTTGTTCTTTCCAACACTAGGCATTGGAGCTGGGTTGGAGAGCATGACAGTGGATAAAATTGACATCGTTAGCCAAGTCAATCCGAAAGTAATTCCACAAACTTTGTTTTCCTGAAGGACAGATTAATCTGTGAATTGTATTTCTAAACTTTATTAATGTTTTTAACAGGTAGAGATCTTTGCACAAGCCCGAGATTGTCTTCTTCCTATGGGTATCACTTCTGAAAATGTTGCACAGCGTTATGGTATAACACGGCTAGAGCAAGACCAGGCCGCTGTAAGCTCTATAAAATTTCAAACATGACATGACCTTTTTATGCGGACTATGTAACTTTTTATCTTTATAAAAGGTTGAATCCCATAGGAAAGCAGCTGCTGCAACAGCATCTGGTAAATTCAAAGATGAGATCGTACCAGTTTCTACAAAGGTAAATACAAAAAATGAATGCTGATGAGGTTCTATCTTCTTCTTCTTCTTCTTCCTCATGCTTTTTGTGTGATGGCTTCTGAAGATTGTGGATCCCAAAACTGGTGAAGAGAAGTCTGTCACAATTTCAGTGGATGATGGAATTCGACCGACAACGAACATTGCAGATCTTTCCAAGCTGAAGCCTGCATTCAAAAAGGATGGGTGCACAACTGCTGGTATTTAATATTTCCAGTTAATATCTTCTGACTAAGGAAAATAAAATTGAAATCTGACTGTAGTTTCATCTTAGGTAATGCTAGCCAGGTGAGCGATGGTGCTGGTGCTGTCCTCCTCATGAAAAGAAGTCTAGCTTTGAAGAAGGGACTTCCAATTCTTGGCGTTTTCAGGTACTTGCGTATTTAGTATTTTCTGCATCACTTAATTCCATTTCTTTTACATCTGGTTTTGATATAGTGATATAATTACTGGGTATTCTGGAATGCTATATTTCAAGAATACATAGAAAACAGAGAGAAGATGACATACAGTCAATCTCTGTCATTCTCAATATTGACAACCCAATATCAGTAGAGAAATGTGAAGTATACCGCTAATGTATTCATATCATTTTGGATTTGCGATATCGAAATTGAGAATAAATCTGCATGCAAGGATAATAATATCAATTACTCACTTTTCTTGCAGGAGTTTTGCTGCTGTTGGTGTGGATCCAGCTGTGATGGGAGTAGGCCCAGCTTATGCAATTCCTGCTGCAGCGAAGGCTGCTGGACTAGAACTTAATGATATTAGCCTGTTTGAAATTAATGAGGTATTGGGGAAATGAATGATCTCTTATAATTTTGGTGGTGTTATTAGCAGACGTGTAAGATTGGAGTTGAGGAACCTATTGTTCTCTGTTCAGGCATTTGCATCTCAATACGTTTATTGTATTAAGAAACTGGGGCTTGATCCAGACAAGGTCAATGTCAATGGCGGTGCACTTGCTCTCGGGCATCCTTTAGGCGCTACAGGTACTTGTAGTGATGCCTTTACTTATGATTTTTGCCAATATATATTCCCTGTCAAGAATTCAACAAGACATAATAACAATAATAATCAATCCAAGAATAGCACAAAAAATAAATAAAACAATAAGACATGAATTTTGCATGGTTTCCCTAGATCTTGAAATGATTTTTTCAGTTAGCTGGTGATGATTGTAAAATGAGCTGCTGCTGTTTGCGTAGGTGCCCGCTGTGTTTCAACTATTTTGAATGAAATGAAGCGTCGTGGGAAGGATTGCCGCTTTGGAGTAATCTCAATGTGCATAGGTCTCTCTCTCTCTCTCTCCCCTTTCTACACACATATGCACACATACATATATACATACAATTTCATGTAATGTATTAAAGCTAGCGAAAACAGAGCAGGGTCAGGTCAATTAAATTGAATTCAGAAATTTTTTTTTCTTTTTTTCCGTTCGATCTCTGATTAGGTTCCTGCCCCTAGAAACGATACTTTTGGTACTGAGCAAAAACACATAGGTACAAATTAGTTGATTTTTGTAAACTGGGCAACCTGTATATAGAATCTAGTACGTTACAAACGTTTCCTTGTCCTACTAGTATACTAAAGAATGTTTGAAGGAAGAAGATGAAAGAAAGTTAATAATTGGAATTCAACATGGCACAACTCTATTTGACTTCTGACATCTACTAACTAGTAGAAGTTTTTGAACATAACTGCAGGCTCAGGTATGGGGGCAGCTGCTGTTTTCGAAAGAGGAGATTGAGTCGATAAGCTATGCAGTGCTTGAAAAGCTGAAAGTGACAAACTTTTATCAAAGGGTGCTCTTTAGACATTAATGTTTTTTCATCTTGTTAAATTCTCCATTTATAGCTCTACAGATTATCAAATAAAATAAAATAAAAAATAATAATAATAATAAACTATATGGGTTGGCAATTCTTATTGAGTTTACAATTTCCTTCTCTCTCTCTTTTTTTTTTCCCTTTTTTTTTACCTTAAATTTCCTGATTTCATTGGAAATTTGTCAAAAAATGGGTCAGAATTTTTAGATTATCCTTATAAATTTAGTGCTACGTAAAATAACGAAACATGATATATGCTGGACCAAATTTTGGTTTGACAAAAGATATACACTAATCACTGTATAAAGAACTTTTTAGGAAGGCCTATCGACCAGTTCAAACTCCAATTATTAAAAGAATTCACTTTGAAACCAAAGAGAAACCAATTTATTTAAATGCAATTACAACAGAGCCTTAGCCCCAAATAATAAGTACTCCTAAATGAAAATCATTTCCTACTAAACATAGAACCTAGCTTAGCTTCGAAGATATGGAAGCACAGTTCTCGAAATTATTTGTGCAAGGATCCAATATGTTGCCTGTGTTGGATGTACAGCATCCCAGAAAATATATCTTGATGGGTTAGTGCATACATGTTGGTTCCGATTGCATAAAGGTCCCATCTCCAATTGCCCAATTCCACAACAACCTTGAAGCGTTTCTTCGAAACCTTCAAATTGAAAAGAAAAATGATTAACAGGAATTAGCCACCAAATTTTGATAAACAATTAAACTATTGGCTAAAAAAAGTTAACTTTTTGAATAATTTTTCTTACCATATCTAGCAGGATTCATAATCATGTCCATTAGTGGGTTGTACATGTCAATATAAGCAATTTTAGCACCCCTAACCACGGATTGCAACCTTAAGATCAAACCTTGAAGCTTGTTATTGTAGGCAATAGAGTCAGCATTCTGCTGCTGAACACATACATGTTGAAGCATGTGTGGGCTTGGCATAAAACTACCAATTGTTACTTGTATCGGCAAACACCCAATCGGTGGCAGACCCGCCACTGCAAGCCTCCGTGCTCCGGCATTATATAGTCTCTGAATGGCGGATTGAAGTTCATGCAGCAGATAATCATGGTAAGCTGAAATAGAATACTGCAGTCTTCTCATAGGCAAGTCGTAAAAATTATCAATCAAGTCATTAGTCCCAATACTAATAACAAATATAGCATTATTCACTATATTCTGAGCCCTCTGTTGACCAACCAACGCCCTAATCCTTGCTAAAGCTTGATCAAAGTTATCCAATTGCGTTGCCATTCTTAATGCACTTGCTAAATTTGCTGTCATGTAATCTAATCCAGTGCCAGCAGAGGCGAAACTAACGCCTGTTAAGAAGTCATGAGCAGTGACTTTAGGGTCATGATAAGCGGGCAAAACTTCTTTGAGGCCTAATGTGGATACCAAGTAGTCAGTTGATAGTTTTCCATTGGAGAACCTTCGGGTGGCAACATGGTTGCGAAAATCTTTTCCGTACGGTGCATGATCACCGCGAAAAATAGTGAAAAGGTGGTTGTTGTTGCCTGGATCAACCGTAGAGTCGCCGAATGCAAAAACAGCAGTAACGGCTGGTGATGCTGCTGTTACTGCAGGGATTAAAGATGGAAAAAAGAGGAGGAAAAGAGCAATGGACAAGTGCATGAAGGAGGTGGTGGTTTTAGCATTCATGGTTGGTTGGTGTTGCTAAAGTTGAGGATTACTGGGTACGAGGATCATTGTATATATAGAGATAGGTGTTAACAATCCAAGTTGCAGAAAGAAAAGGATTAAAACATCTTAGGAATTTCAATGTCCAAATAGAACTTGGATAGAAGGTGATATTAAGCGTTCTAGTGGGAATTGGAATGAATGGAAAGTCCATAGAATTAGGTGATATTGGTATTTGATATTAAGACAGCATTGATCCATTTTTTTCAAGAAATATATATTTTTAAGGAAACATTATTTCTTGGAAATATATATAGAAGGTTAGAAAGCATTCTTTTTGTTCAGCATTCTATTTTTTTTTTTTTATAAATTTTTAAAATTTTTTTATCTTCTTATACTGTGATTAAAAGATTTAAATATTTTAATTTTAATTAATAATTTATTATAAATTATCCATATTAAATTATTTAAATTATTAAACATAACTATAACTATCTATTCATCCTTAAAATGCGTTATTTAAATTGTTTAAAACAACGAAAAAGTTGTAAGACGTTCTTTTGCTCAGTTTTCTATTTTTTTTTAAGAAAAATTTAAATTTTTTTTCTATTTTTCTGTCTTCTAATTGGCCGATTTTTTTTGTATGATAGTGATAATCGATAATTTTTTAAATCTAATCTAATCCAACAACTTGAAATCTAGCTAGACTTAACTCCTTTCAACGTAATCTACCTCAAATGCATCATTCAAAAATAACAGACTCAAGATAGCCATCAATCGTACTGGTCTTTTCATAGAGCTGGCATATCTTGCTCTTTTCTGCACCTGTGACAAACAAAACGAGGGACGGCTATGCATCATTTTTTTTTCATCTCAATAAGTATTTCCTTGCCTTTAATTGGTACTTTGATTAATTATGTGTATATATTCCGTTTCTCAGAAATCTTTTCGTGGGTGTTTTCTGGGATGTCTGCAATGTTATAATGTACAGTTCACCACTTGGTATTATGGTTATAATGATCATGATCAGAATCCAAATCCAAAAGGGTCGTCACTGTTTGATTAGCAGGAAGAAGTTTCCGTTTTAGATTTTATAATATGCTTTTATCGTTTTTTAGTTTTTAAGGCAGTAGAGAGCACAATGTTGGCTGGTCGTTTTGATTTTTATTTAGTTCTTGATAATAGCTCTTCTCTGACTTAATTCAAAATATTTTTAGTAATTTCAGTATTTTTACTTAATCTTCAGTTGTTTCAAATTAGTAGCACAAAAAGAAATAATTTTGAATGGTAACAAATGCAGACTAGCAATATCAATACTTCAATAAATTGTTTAATTGAATGACTCAGTAAAGAGATAAAATGTGAATTTTTGAGCAATTTTTATATGTTTCGATAGATTATAGAATCTGATCATATCTAATGTTTATAGTTATTGGAACTCATTTAAGTTTAAAATGTTACGGAAGTGGTATAGAGTCAAACTAATTTAATTTAGAACTTTTATATATGTTTAACCCTTTAGATATGATGGATGAAAATTGAACACTGTTAATGAAAAAATATTGATTAAATAAATTTTATCTAAAAATAAATTTATAAGTTAATTTTGGTGAATTTATAATTTAGAAAAAATTATAATTTATTATTCAAATAATAAATTATAAAAATCGAGCGCGAAACGCAGATTACGACTAGTTTAAATATAAAATCATTACCCTTTCGTTCCAATTCCTATAACAAATGGTTTCTTGATTTTTTAGGAAGTATTTACTAAATGTTTTCAAGCAAGAAGGATCTGATCATAAGCAAAACTTCGAAAGTAATCTCTCTTGATTATTTATTTAGGTGAAAACCAATTAGATGGGTGTATCAGGTTGATTCAAAGGTGCTTGCTCGTCTATTTTAGAGGACTGGATCGTATAATGGGAGGCATAAGAATTTGGTCTTGGCTTGCGTTGATTATCTACGACGGGCCTTGGTCTGTTACAGTTCAACATGTGTGTAGAAAAGCAAAATTGGTCGATTATCTTTGGAAAGTGGCATTGCAGTACTGCTATTCTTCAAGTGAGGTTCAAAGGATTCTTGTTGATGATGCTCATTGCTGCTGGTGCAATTTCACAGGGAGGAATGAGGATGTATAAATATAGACTTTAATATGAAAAAAAAAGTGAAATATTATTCTGAAAAGCTGAAAGCTATATGGACTTTAGAACTTAAGATAATTATACATGAAAAAACCATTTTTTTTTTCAACATCTTTCTATATAATTTTTATATCTTTTCACTAAAATTAATTTTTTGTATTAAATTTAATTGAAATATTATACCTTGAAATATAATTTCTTACATTGACCATATATATTAAAACTTCACAAATACAATATATTAGATTAAAAAATAAGGTTTGAACGGCTTTACAATTTCTTTTCATAACAGCTAATGCTAATCATCATATTTATTTTCCAGAGATGAATATATTTTACCATTTCAATCGATCTTCATGGGTAAAGCTCTAATCCTTGATCAAAGTTATCTAATTGTGTTGACGTCATTAATGGCCTTGCCAAATTTGCTGTCAGGTAATCTACTCCAGGGCCAACAGAGGCAATTACATTAAAGAAGGCAACAACGATACTTGATAAACAGAATTTTGAAATCCATTTATTTATATTAACGAATGTAGTATTCTACAAGTGAAGAGGACAAAATTTTATAAACTGCAACTAGTATTATACATTTATAAAATGACATCAGAAAATCATAATGCCTGGAAATTACATAAGATCTAAACAGGCTGCCTTTACATGTCCTTAAATAACAATTGATATTTTGGTATCCGCTCAGGGGGCAGAGGGCAATTCACAATCAATTTGCCTTTCATGGCCCCTCTAAATATGGCCTGCAAAATTATAAAGCAATTTTTCGGTTTAGCTTCTGTTCTGCATGCCTGAATTGAATGAACTAGAGGCAAGAATGAAGTAATCAACTTATGATCCATTGAAAAAGTATCAAATTTACAGTAAGATAAGGGCATCAATTAAATGGGAATTTGAAATAAATGAATCTTTGGTAACATAAGCAAAGCAAAAGAAAATCTTAACCAAACTTTAGACATGTATGTAAAATAGAATTTTGCCTTCAGGAATTTCAAATTCTTCCACACAGAAGTTTTTCATCCCATTCAGGAATCAAACCAATAAGTGAAGAAAAAGGCACACCCCTTTCTGTTTATCACATCAGCCCTCTTCTCTCTCTACCCTCTTCATGGTTGCTGCCGTGATCGGTTTCAACTTTATGGTTTTCTTAATCATCTTAATTGCATGATTTCACATCACACAGATTGAACTTAGAGAAATATAGTCTTTAAAACCTACATTTACTAGTTTTGTTATAGACAGACTATATGAATCTAAATAGTTCAAAGCCTTCTCGCTTCATGAACTCTTTTTCATTTTCTTAGCAGTCTCATATTTATTTTCTTGACAATTCAAATGGGCGAGTAATTAACTACTCATTTGAGGGAATAAAAAAAATAGCCCAGCCATTTGCCTTTTTTAAAAAGCATAAATTGTGGATATTTCCAAGTGCCTAAAGATCATAAATCACATCCTGAATGACAATCAAAAAAGGATATATTTAATTTTTTTTACTCATGGCCAGTAATTTCCAGCTTTTGCCAATATATAATACTGTAACTCCAATGGAAACTGCAGCCAAGAGGTGAACATTTACTCCATATCACAAGACAAAGACTGAAGGCTAGTTTAACACACTTACTACTTGCCCCCTCTCCATGAGCATCAATCATAATTTAACAATTTCTGGTTGAAATTTTCAGTGTGTTCAAATATATTGCCCATATTGTTTAAAGAGAAAATATGAGATAAGAAATTCTTGCAAGTTCCCATGCGACGCCATATTAGTCTTCTAGGCTTTCTCTGATCCAATAAGAGATAAAAAATAAATTTCATCATTCCACAGATGGGAATGAAAATAACGGAGCACGGATCTCTTATTCTAAAAATTGCTGCATAATAAACATAAATTGAAAATTTTAAAAATAGCTAAATTAACAAGACAAACCTCCACTACATCAATGAAGTCCTGTTTGGTGTGAAAGGCCCCAATCCATTTGGTGTGATCAGCAGTCCTGAAACAACAATTAAAAGATCCCTCAATAAGAAAATTTTGTTCTTTGTTTGCTTATTTGATTTTTTTTTAAGAATTAAGAATCAATCAAAAATTAACCCAAAAGATTTACCCAGAATCCATTTTCATATGATGGGCATTGAAGAAAAACACAGTAGAAGGTATCAGAACAATGTCGAAATACTTGACATAAACTTGAACATCCTCTGAATCTATGTCAACTAATGCTATAGTTGCGAATTTCGAAACCTCGCGTGAAGATTTGGATAGCTGCAATTTGGGAACAATTTCAATAAACTAAGAGAAACAAAATCATAGCCCTAAATAAAGAAAGAGGAAGGAAAGAATCAGTCATACCAAGTCATCGAGGTGAAGGCAGACAGCGTCAGAGGCTCGGCCAAAGCGGAGGACGAGGACCTTGTCGATGGTGTCTCTGATAATGGAGTCAACTTGCTTCTTCTTCGTCAGCGTCGTTAATACGTAGCTCATCCTCTCTCCCTGGATTGCAATCGAATCGAAATTTTTTCCTCTGCAACTGCAAGCTCTCTATTCAAATCTCGATTTCTTAGAGTTCCCCTTTCTCTGCCCGAATTTAATGAACTATCTCTACGGAAATCTCGTCTGTCAGAATCATCCCCACCCCATTTTCGAGCCCAGCCGGATCTATTGTGAATTTATATCTGCACCGACCCGCCACCAAATTTAGTAGATTCCTTTTTCTTTATTTTTATTTTTATTTTGTTTTTTCGGAGAATGTAAAACTGTTGTAGTTTATTCCGGTCTAAGCATCTTGGATTAAGGATTACGGACCCGTTTGGTTATGATGAATGTTAATATTTTTTTTGTTTAAATCAGTCATTTTTTTTATTATTGAAATTACATATATTTTTTTATATATTGTGATATATAGCATGCTGTGTATATTTCTTTTTCTTTTCTTTGAATCCTTTCAAAAAAAAAAATTATTTATATTTTTTAAAACATGGATTATCTGTAGCCTGACGATCCACTAGTTCAGTTTATACATATTTTCAAAGGCAATGTATACGTATATTTTAAATTTTAAAGCAATGCAGTATTTTATATTTTAATTTTTAAACCTGTAGCCCAACAGTCTACTGAATCGACTCATCCTTCCAATGCAAAACTCAAATTTGAAACCTCTTATAAGAGAATGCAAAACAACCCCTTGTCAAGAGAAGGGAACGATAACCTTTCCAAGATTTATTTTCAAAAATTAATTTTTTTAGTCATTTTACCCTAATTATATAACTTTGTAAGTGATTCGTTTATCAGAATCATTTGAACAGTCTATTGTTTGCATAGGAGGAGAGCATGCTTCATTGGCTCCAAGCCATGCAGAATTTCATCTTTTAGTTAGATATGAATCTTCAATTTTCTCCAGTCTATCAGTCTAATACAATATCAAATATAGCAGAATTTCAACTTCCCCCCTCCAGGATCTCAAATCCGCTTTTCATTTCTGCAACCATTGCACAGAGTATCTTATATCATCCTGGTTTGCAATAATAGTAGGAAAGAAAAAGGCAAATACACTTTAAATTGCACAAGTAACACTATCATCATCACAACGAACATGGTCATCTCTTTCGCAGAAATAGTAAAAACTGCCATCCATAGTAGAGGTACAATGAGAAAAGGCATTTTTAACTGCTAATCTTCTCAATAAGACTAGGAATATAAATCTGTCACCACTCATGTGAGAAGGAAAACTAAAATCAGTAGACATCCGTTGCAATGTCATTCTGGATCAGGGGAACCACCAGGAACCAGCTGCATGGCAAAAATAAAATATCAGTCTACTCACCCATATTTCTGCACTTTTACGTCATGAGAATTGAGTTCACAATCTATCTACAGAAATGTACAAAATAATTTTAAAAAACATAAGAATAAAAAAGAAATCCTGCAATGCTTGTTATGAATCATTTGTTCAGGATAACAAGAGTGTTAGTGGATAGTTGGACGTCCCCAACTTTGACCAATATGATTATGAATGAGCCCAAAGCCAAAAGCACAAGAACTTGCTAGTAAATTTTGATAGTTGTATTTTATTAGCTTTTCCAGATTGGTCAAATATAGGGCCAACAGATTATATTTTGCTTTTTCAATTGGAACACTGAACATGACTGTTCAAATTAACAGGCTTAAATTAATCAGATGCTTTACTTACAATGGCAATGTTGTTTCCATTTAGCAATATCTGATCAAGCTTGGTAATCCGCCGCCCTTCGGTTGTGATTTCACTGTAATGCCAATAAAGAAGCAGATTCCAATGAAATTCAGAAGCAAGAACATAAAGCCTTGATGCCAAAAAGAAAAAGCAATTATGTAAAGAGAAGGAGATTGGAAGCAAGATACAAGAAAAAAGAGAACAAGAAAAAAAAAATTAAAAGATGCAATCAAATTAAATATTAGCTCTTTTTATCAAATGAAGCTTCATCTTCAAATGACATCAGAAACATCTTATGCTACAGTATATGTTGCACATGCAAAGTCACTCCTCTTGTCTGTGAATTGCAAAAATTAGCAAACACATTTTTTCCCATAGTTCTATAGATGTCTTGGCATTTGATCCCCCACACACATTATGTTTCTGTTCATTCCATCACAGCATGTTTGATATAAAAGGTAAAAAACCTTAAACCATTGCCACCACTTCAGCTCCTTCAAACCTTTGCCTCCAACAACACTTTACTGCAATCAACTCTTCCTCAAGATTGCTCAGCTATCAAAACTTATTTTATTACCATAACAAAGTTGCTAATTTTGGCTATCACAATGTCTATATACAAGACCAATATCAATTAATGTTAATTTTGTGTAAGCATTTGAATTTCAGCAATGCATTTTCCTGGACTGTAAGATTGCACAAAATAGTAAAACTTCAAATTCTTATAGATGGAATCAAGACATGTAAAACTACATAAATTTGTACAGTCAATCTTTTGATATGAGTTCCCTAACCGGACTTCTTAAAGCCCTAGTCAACAAATATGTCTAGAATGCTTCATTTTTTAATATGGAAATAATATAGCTAGAAATCAAGCATAACCCCATCCATGTCATAATCTCCAATCTTTTAGGTTGAAATTGATTTTTTTTTTTTTTTTTCCTCCAATACTGACTTCAATCATAAAACTAATTGTAAAACTCTGTAACTATCATAGTTAAAGCAACTGACAAGGCATTTTGGATAGATGTTTTGGCTACCTTTATGAAAAAGAACGTACATTTTCCTGTACCATCCATTTGAACCCCATAACTAGTTCAATCACAAATATGTTTTGAAACAAATTGCATACGTAAGAAAAACTTAAACACAAACATGAAGTTCTTGCTAGCTAATGTATTTCCTTAAACCCGATTTCAAAGACAAAAACCCTAGAGGGAGAATTGCATACTATTCAGTAACATCTTCGAGGACCATGTTGACATACACGTCGAAGCCTCTAAGGGTGCCAACAAGCTCCTTGTCTCCTTTCATTATTACCCATATTTTGGAGCCTATGCACCTGTCTATTAACTCTGCAGCATAAAAATTCAGAGAAAAAGGGCCAAAAAAAAAAAAAAGCTGGTTAACATTTTCCTAGTTAATTTTCTCGAGTATAATGAGAATAGAAAAATAGTACGAGATTATGTGTATGTACGTACCTGACGGGAGGAGCTGAGAAGGATTGTTGGCCATGGATTTCGAAACCGAACTTAAGCACTGGGAGGGGGATTCAAAATGGCCGCGACATTCATTCCACGGCGGTTTGGGCCTTTAATCCCGATATGACCGAACTAGCCCCAGCGCTGCTTTCCCAAATTCTGTAGTAATACTTGTGGACTTTTTTTAAAATTTATTTAAAACAATTAAAAATATCAAATTTTAAATTTTAAATTAATTTAGCATCGAATTTGTCATTGTATTTACAATAAAAACCATAGTTGGATCCAGCATTATGATATAAACAAAAATATATCATTGTCACATTGTTACTTTGAGTCGGATCCGCATTAAAGCTTGTACAGGTTTAAAGCTACCAAAACTTTTGCAATCCAAAAATATATGAAACAAACTTTCTATTCGATAGAAATGGCATTTGGCTGAAAAAAAAAAAAAAAAAAAAAAAAGGAAAAGAAGTTGCAAAGAGGGGCAGACGCACGAAGGAGAGAAGATAGAAATTTTTTTTCGATTTCCTTACTTTTATACTCCGGTTTGGTCCAACTCGGATTTGATATGGTTTTTCAATGGTTAAGTTGAGTTCTAGAACACTCCACAATGTGTTTAATAATAATAACATTGTTGTACTTATTAATAATAATATGACAGTGATAATTGAGTTTAAGATAATAAATTTGAATAATAGTTATATATATATATATATATATATATGAGGATTTCAGGACGGTGGTTCGGACCATGCTGTTGAGGAAGTATTTGCTCTAAGACACCATTTGCTTTTTGCTCAAAAAAATTTTCCTTCAATTGGCTGTATTTTTTATAATCGTCAAGTTTTAATTTCTACTATTTATTCTTCTAGTTTAGATATTTTTAAATTTAATTTTATTTTTTAATATTATAATCAAATGGATTAGGCGTCAATTAAATGTTGGGGCTTATTTCTTTATTAGAGTTTCTATTCATTTTGCTCGTCATCTTGTTTAGGATGATATTCTCGGATATATGTAGAATTATATAAATGATAATTATTCTTTTCAAAAAGAAAAAAAAAAAAAAAATATATATATATATATATATATGAGAATTTACATTTATAAAAATTAATTATAAAATTTTCAACTTATGATTTTATTAACAGTTTACTTTATTTATCAAAAATCAAAGAATAAAAGTGTTAAAAAAATTTAACTAGAAGAACCAAAATGTTAATATAATCACAAATTAAAACCCTCATAGTTAAATTTTAATTATAAATTCGAAAATTTTAATTTTTTTTATTATTTATTAATGAATAATACATTATCTAATGTAAATAAAATAATTTTCCCAAAAAATGTGAATAGGCAGAGAAGCATATCTTAATTTTCAGCCTGGGATGTTGTGCATGAGAGCCACGTGTATGACATCGGGAGGGATGCCACCTACAAGAAGGCGGTTGCATTGTAAGCTTGTAGCCACCGTCTACGACCCCACTCCGCTTTCCTTTTTGCAATTTTCCATTTGCACCTGCTATAAATTAGAAAAAAATTGGCCCAATTTCTATATAAATAAACTCTCTATTTCGATTTCACACCTTACCTTTATTTCTTCTTCTATATATCAGCGAGTCTTTTACGCATCGATCACTTCTCCAGGAATTCAATTCCTTTTCTTTTGTAATTCCTCACCTCTGTTTCTTAATCATTTGAACAATTTCATTTTGTTACTTGAAAATTGTGTTGATTATTTCTATTCGTTGATTTGTGTAGAATTTGGTATTGGCTTTATTTTTTATTTTGATTTGTCATCAAATGAAGTTTTTAGAGCTTGGTTGGATAGGTTCAAATTGAATTGGATGGGTTAAAGGAATTATTGAATTCGGATTTTGTTTTGGGGTTTATATGTTTATGATTCTGTGGAAAAATTAACAATCTGGCTTAGTAAACCTAGCAATTTGGAACACCCACAGTTGGACAAGCTGCTGTGAAATTCCATTATATGTCCTACTCATTTTTTCTGTTGATATGGTATAGTCAGTGGATTGTTTTGGGAATTGTTAAAGCTTGTTGTCTGTTCAATTCTAATTCGGTGTCTTGTTTAATTGGGTAGGTATTTTGTGCAGTTATCTATATATGTTTAATTTCTTGTATCTGAGAATGAATGATGATGGCTGCTTCGGATATTTGTAAACTACAGTATCAATAATAAATGTGATGTTAGATGCTGGTGTGAGCTGCCATTCCATACTTGCTGATTATGTATCTGAGGTGAGAGTGATTTTTTTTTTTTTTTTTTTGGCTGTGTTTCAGTAATGGCCATCAATCACATTTTTTTGACACATTTTGTATTTAGTTCAAGATTGTTGTATTTGATTTTTTTTTTTTTTTTTTTTTTTTTTTTTTTTTTTTTTTTTTTTGGTGGGGGGGGTGGGTTGGGGTTTTGGTGGGGTTTGTTTTTTTTTTTAAAAATAATAAAAACACACAAAAACCCCAACCTTCCCCCCCACCCAAAAAAAAAAAAAAAAAAAAAAAAAAAAAAAAAAAAAAAAAAATCAAATACAACAATCTTGAACTAAATACAAAATG
>CANUEP010121412.1:0-13281 GCA_947857235.1 Jatropha podagrica | reverse complement strand
ATCTAAATATGAAAATTCAAGAATTTAAAGGAATAAAACTCTAAATCAAATAAGTTTAAGTAATAAAAATATGAAATGACCAAAAATAACACCTAGACTACTACTTAACCAAAGTGACTAAATGGGATAAAAGGGAAATTTTATTCATACAAGTGATAGCTTAATATTTTCACAACACATTATATAATTTATCGTTCTAAATTATAAAAATAAGTGTACTGAATAAGTAATTGTCTTGTCATCTGTTCATATTTTCATTTCAGACATAGTTTTCCCATTTCATTTTCTTTTCTCCATTATTTGTTAGAAGATAGCAATTAATTCAATCTCTAATTAATGAAAGGGAGACATGTGTATTTAAGAAGAGATTATATTTTCATTGATTCACACCTCCACTCAAATTTAATTTTCTCCTTTTCACACTAATTTCTGTCTTTCACATTTTTCTTTCAATTAATCTAACAATTATTAGAAATCAATCATCATAAAATACCAAGTGACTCATCATCTAAATTAAGAAAAAGGAAAGACAAGTTTATTAAAGAAAATACCACAATTTCTTTATTTCACATTTAGTGTTGCCATTTTATTTATTTTTCTATAAATACCCTAGTTTTCTAAGATCATTTACCATAAAATATTAGAAATATATAAGTGTTCTAAGGAGGGATTAAGCCAACAAGTGATAGGGAGAAGGAGAAAATCATAAGGAAGCAAAGAAAGGTATGAAATCCAAAAATTCTATCTTAGATTTTAAATTATATTTTCTAAGTTTTAATCTTTATTTTGATTAATTAAAGTTTATAACTTATCTTTATAACCTACTAAGTAACCATTCAATATGTAGAAATTATTTTGGATAGAAAGTAATTAAACATGTAAAAGCTAGAAAAAATTTATTATTTTCCAAACTGTCTTAATAAGACTACTTAAATTCAACTACTATGTTTTGTTCAAATAAATATGTAAAAGAATTTCAAAAATTATGAAATTTTACAGAAAGATAGCCTAAGATGTTAGTAAGGTTGTGTTAGAAGAAAAAGTCTAAATAAAGAAGGAAATTGAAAATATTAATAAAATAAAGGAGACTACTCAATATTTTAAAGCTGAAATTTTGGTTCGGTAATTAATTTATTTAAATAGGTTAATAAACTCCAAAATTTATGAAATTTAATATGGGAGTACCGTGAGATGGTAAGAACTACCTAATAAAATTTCAGAACAAATAGATCTGAGATGATAAATATTTAATTAAATAAACACATACTGCTCATGTGTAGAAAATTCTATTTTTCATTAGATTTGCACTAAATTGAGAATATTAAAATATGAGTGAATTATCTATGAATATGAGTATACAGTAAATAAACATAAAGCTTAATATGTATAATTTCTATCCCTAAAAATTCATATTTTACATTTAATAAATAAAAATATTAAGAAACCTTGAATGTCAATAAAGAATTAGAAAAAAAATTAAAAGTAAAATATATGTTTAAATGTGAATATAGGTCGAGGATTACTATGGAATCATTTTAAAATATTAAGTGATCAAGAGGAATCAAATTCTCATTTTTAAGGTGAGTTATAATGTCTACCTTTTCCTTATTGTATTAGAACCTTTGATCAAATACATACCATTGCTGGTATTGAAACTATTTGTTTATTGCAATATTGAAATTATGAATTCTGAAATCTATGTGGCCTCTATGCCTATTTTGTTTGTACCAAGCCATTTGTTAGCCAACATGACAGAATCCCAGTCTTGATGGGCGCTAAACCATTAGGCGATGTGCACATAGAAATTTTTTATAAAAGAGAGAAGTTACTGCCCTAATATGTGAAATGTGTGATAGCACTGAAATATACATAGTGATATGTTTTATTCAGTGTTATATATGTGATTATCTGTCATATTAGTGATATCTCATTTGTGATATTGATCCGAATATTGTGAATCCCTATTGATATTTGATTTGTAACATTGATCCGAATATTGTGAATCCCTATTAATATTTCATTTGTGATATTGATCTGATTATTATGAAACCCTTTTGATATCTCATTTGTGATATTGATCTGATTACTACGAATCCTTTCATACAAATTTATTTTTTATGAGCTAATAATAGTACTACCATCTGCTATTGCTATAAATGTTGAACCTTGAGATAATTATCCATTGTACACACTACCTAGATGACACTATAATCTCATTGAGTTGACGACTCATTCAAGCGTCTATGGTTTCAAGTAGAGGTGATCCTGGTCAATCAGCTTCTTGATTCCTTCTTCCAACAAGAAGCTTGTGATCAATGTAAATATTGTTGTTAAATTACCAAAACTCTAATTGCTCCATAGTATCTTTGTGGATGATATTAGTGTTGGATGTGTGTAAGCATTATTGTAACATTGTTGAGAGAATAATATGTGTCTATATAGAATATGAGGAAGAATATTCTCAGTGATCATGAAAATTTAATAAATAATTGATTATGACCCACTTAAGCAAATATTCAAGATAAGTAATGTATGTATTGTGGGTTTTACAAGGTGCTCGATGGCCTTAAGCTTACCTAAACTTTAGGACCGTCGCACCACTAAAAATTTGGAGTGTGACAAGCATGATAGAACAAAGCACATAGAGATTGACACACTTTATAAGAGAGAAAATCAATCAGAATGTTTTGAAGCTTACTCATGTGACTTCGAATCATCAACTAGTTGATATTTTTACTAGGGGACTAAGTAACAAGTTTTCCATAACTTAGTATGCAAGTTGGGCATGCTAATATCTATGCCCTAATTTGAGGGGAGGGGAAAGCGTTATCTTGTATAGCTTGTTCGTATTCTATTAGCCTTGTGTTAAGTAATAGAATTGTGACTATTATTTATTTGAAATTAAATGAAAATTTTCTATATATATATATATATAATGAGCCAAAAATGCATAGATTTACCTTTGAAGTTTATATAATTTGCCTTATGGCATCCCCAAATTTGCAAGAAATCTATCATGACTCTATACTTTAACATTTCAGTAACCATGCCCCACGCCTAAGTAAAATGTACTTCTGCATGGTCATAATTGAATTCCTAGAAAATTATTTCATTTGAGAGAAATATATAATTATTACCGAAATGTAAAAATATATAATCATGATAGGTCCCTTAAATTTGAGGATGCCACAAGGTAAATCGCATCAAATCCAATTATAAATTTCTGCATTACGCCTATAAATATGTCACAAGATATGCTATCTCCATCATGTTCCGATAACTTAATAGTCTAAAAAAAATAATAATCAATATTCAAAATTCAAACGGAAAACATGAGGAAAATTAAATTATTAATAAGACACTTAAAATTGAATATGTTAAACTTGCTCTAGAGAATGTTATATATTCAAAAAAATCACGTCATTTACGGATAGTAGCCTGGTAGGTTATTTTGTTACCATTTGGTCCAATAATATTCCCATCACAAAGGAAATTACTCTTCAAAATCGAAGCCAGTAACTCACGGGCTTGATCACTTCCTCAATCAAACTGCTTGTCTATGTAATTTTTCACACCAAAAGGGAACACTGGCTTGTTGTGTTGGTCTTGGCTTGCCCTAATTCTCTCCCATGCAACTCCAAGCGCAAGGAAGGAAAGAGCATGGAGGAGAGAACCACTAACATTACCACTTACACTGCCATTGGAATAGAAGAGGCCTACCCTATGAAGTGTAATTTTCTGCGTTCTAAGCGGCTTACACTATACAAAGAACCATTCCAACCTCTTTCAATCGGTCGGTTTCTAAGGATCGAAAGAGGTCTGGCTAATCAATTGGTCGAGAACAAGGTCCCACTGTACAAGCAGGAATCTTTCCCTTCCCCTTCGTTCTCCACTTCCCATTCATCTGGAAGTGGAAGTAATAGGAAATCGACCCTGGTCATCATTCCTGGCCGGCAGGTGACAAATGGTTTCTGAGGCTACTGCATAAGGGCGAGAGTTTGTATTTCAAGCTAGAAACCAGTGAGGCTTGGAAGAATGTTCATGGGAGCAGCGTTTCATCGAAGAGATCACAAAAAAACTCCATGACTGTAGAGTGAAACTCAGAATTATTGCAGGACAAAAACGTCATCCATGACTCAGTATGAATAAGTGAGGAACTGCTTTTCTGAAGCAATACTGAACCTGAAATCCTATCTTTGCTTTGTGTGAAAAATGCATTAGAGACCTATTAGCAACAGAAGCTATAATAAAAAATGACTGACCGCAATAGCTGCTCTCGCTCTGATTGCTTTCATTTTGATCACGGTGTACGCAAGTATTTGATAAGAGGATCAAAAAATTCTATTATCTACAAAAACTATTTGAAACACTTACAATAATTTAACCTTCAGACAGTTTGAAAAAAAAAAAAAATCCCTAGAAAATATATAGCCCCTTTAGGTGCAGTCACTAATCCTCATTATCTCAGTAGGTACCAGTGACAAAAAAATGAAAACCAAACGAGCACAAGAACATATTACCGTGAAAGAAAATATCCACCTGCAATTCTAAGATTCTGCCTTTCTAGGACCAGCTAACTTGAATGGTATCAAAGCCAGTAGAAAATTTGAATTTTGAAAAAAGTAAAAGGAGTAAATTGATAAAATGGTGAATGAAACAAAAGCAAGCTTTGTGTCCACATGTTCTAGACAAATCCCTCATGTCTAGAGAGTAGACATCTATCAATGCCTGTTGGATTCGATTAAATCCGTTCTGGGTACCACAGATGTGAAAGATATTAAATTCAACAATTGTTAAGAATCTCACATAGACTAAATATCAAATCTAAAAAGGGCATATAAGGAGGTCAAATTAGTTAGCTAATTGATTAGTACTAACTTTTTAGCAATGGTTAGCACGAGCACAAGTAAGCTCACATCACATATTTTCACCTTATGGGTCTTTACCTCTTACCCAATTCACCTCTACCCTTTCAACTTCTAATGACTAACAGAAGGCAAAAACAGATAATGGATTTATAGGCAATTATCATGTGTACACAATTAGTGCTTAGAAACCGCGGCATCAAACAAAGTATCAATGATCTAAGGCTCATGCATACATGAGTCACATTGAATCTGGTTTACAACTATAGCAATGTGTTGGTAGATAGAAGAGGCAATTTATGATGCCACCCACAAACTGTACCCTAACCGATCAAATCCAAAATAACCTCTATATACATATATCGCAGACAAATGGCAAATATATCAACCAGTCACCAGTGACAACATATCATGTGCTGCAGCCAGAACTGAGGCTTCCAAATTGTGTGGGTGTGTATAATCAAGTTGTTTTTTTCTCTTCCTTTTAAATAAGAAGCCAATACAATACTGAACTGACAACAGAAATATTTTAACAAACAAAAATCAACCTACACTAATATGAAGCACCTGCCAGTTTATGCACTTTCTTCTATACAATTGAATTCTTTGGTAATTAATTGTCATTCTTTGTAGCCTTCCTATTAGTTTCCTTCATGAGGAAATTCCAGCCTGATAATGCTGCCCCCACTGCAGGCTCTACCTGATTTAACATTAAGTAGACGAAAAAATAGAAATTGGAATACATCACTAAAGAACATATTATCCCCATTAAGTGATAAGCATAGACATATGAAAGCACAAAGGCGGAGACAGTTATTCTACCATGTATAGAAATAAAGTGCATGTGAGATCAAAAATAATTAAAGCTCAATTAATTATATTGAAATTTATAATTATAAAATGATATCACTTAATTTAAGCTTTAATTAAAAAACAAATGAATTATATGATTTTTCAGCAATTATTATTTAAAACTAAATTGATTTAATCACAGCATAGCACGGGTCAATCTGTCCATTTATTTGCGTATGTGTATATATATATATATATATATATATATATATAGCAATCTTTACTGAAACTTTAATTATTGTAAATTAAGGGCTTAAACACTAAAAATATCCTTAACTTAAGAGGTTTGCAATTACACCTTGATTTGATCTTTTTGACATCTATACTCTGATTTCACTTTTTAGTTGCAATTCTACCCTAAAATCAAATTTGAGTTAAAATTATTAATAATTTAATTTAAATGTAGGTCCCTTAACCTAAACTTCCTCTTTTTCCCTCTTCTGATCCTCTCCCTCTCTCTACTTTTACCAATCCTCTTCATCCACAAAACCCAAATCCTAAAAATCTTCAAAATCCCACACCCATTCTTTCGTACATCATCTGGTAAAACCCAAATGCACTGTCAGTTTCCTTCTCTCACTGATTTCTCAATGAATCTTCTGTTGGCTACTTTCAATTTTCTTGTTCAATTTTCTATCCATAGAACAAAATGTAAATGAAAACAATTTCCTTCAAAAAATCCAAATCTCAAAAACTATTGTCTTATATTTTGAATCCATTCATTGTATGATACTTTTATGTGCAATTACAATAAAAAAATATATAAATAAAAAAAAGCTTTCATCAATTTGATAATAGAGCTTGCCATCACCATCTACCCTAGAAGAAGTGGAGTGCACTTAATTCACGCCTTAAACCAACTCTAGTAAACAAACTCTAACAAATATTGTTTAAACATTTGCTTAGGAGAACCAAAGTCTTCAATACTTCTATACTTTCAAGATGAAGGATGACATCTCCACTAACAGTTTTTCATCTAGAACAAATGGATCCCAAAAAAATATATTACTACACCTTCCATCTGAATCCAATTTTGTCAAATGGTCTATGTATATTCATTCTTTCAACCAAATTGAGGATTGAGCCAATCAAGTGTTTTAGAAACCCAATCTAATTATTTTTATTGTATAACTTGAAAATATCAAACCCATCATTGTTTTCATGCAAAAGCCTTAGCCTGATTATTTAAATGGAGAAATGACGAAAGAAAGAGGGAATGAGAGGAGGGCAAAAGATAAAGTTTAGATTAAGAGACCCGCATTTAATATTAAATTTATTATTTTTAACTCAAATTGGGTTTTAGGGTAGAATTGCAACTAAAAGGTGAAATTAAGGTATAGATGTCAAGAAGATCAAATTAGAGTGTAATTGCAACAACCTCTTAAGTTCAGGTGGTAGAAATCTCCCTATGAATATAGTAGTAGTTTTACCTGTCGCCAGAACCATAAAAAGGAATTCTTTGTATAGTGTCAGCGCTTAGAATGCAGAAAATTACACTTCATAGGGTAGGCCTCTTCTATTCCAATGGCAGTGTAAGTGGTAATGTTAATGGTATCTTTGGTGGTTAAGCCTAAATTAATATGGTGGCGCAAAATGTAAAAAGTGTTAGGATAATAACAGGTGATGCACAGATTTATAAATATGTAGCAGCACCTAAACTAATAGAATTCATAATGTTCTCCAGCAGTTAGAATTATCATGAACGAAGTCAAGAATTGTGAACTGATGATATCAGAAATACTTTCTATAAAAAAAATTAAAAAATAAAAAAAAAAATTATCTAACAAAATTTTATTCAAAATTGCATTAGTTAATAAATAATATTTATTTCAAAATTTAACATAAATTTCAATTGTAAAGTCCTTTATTCCATTATTATGACATAACTTCAAAATTATATTTGTAAGTATGGTATTTATGATAATTAATGCGCACGAGTGCTCATATAAACTAAAGCAAAGAAAGGCCTATAGTTAGTACCAATCTGTTGAGTGTTATAAACTAATGCCATGTAAGAAATTATAAAATAAAAAAAGTACACATATGCTTACTTGAAAATGGCCCCTTTAATTAAATTAGGGGAAAATAAAGAAATAAAACAAATCTGTCTTCATTTCTAAAGCTTTTGTTTGATATCAAGAGGAGCAGGACCATATTGTTTCCTCATGTAAAAGTACTTCCAAGGTCCATTTTGTATCCTCAAATCTATGCTATATTCAACTCAAACTCAATCTCAATCTAGTTGAAATCAGCCAAGGGTACCATTTTAGTCCATCATGCTTGATTTAGGACCACATTCTTTTGTGTGATAAATTGAATAAAAAATTTATAGGATTTCAACTTTTCTTAAAAATGTTAACCATTTTGCTAATAAGAAGACAAAATCCAGACTCCATCAGGTTCATTTGTCGTGGTTGGATTCCAATAGTACATCTAGCTTCATCATTTATGAGAAATCTGATATAAACTCGTCAAATGACATGATGAGAAACCATAATGACTTCTCAAGAGGTTATTCCATGCCAACTCTTTTACTCCCTTTTTCCCTCATTTGATTCTTTGAGTTTATTTTCTTAGTAACATGCATGTTATAAAGATTACAAGTATTTAATATTTTCCCAGCTCCTATTTATTGCAGACCTGCAGTTCTCATTTCTTTTATATGATTTTGTAATTCTCTTTCTACAGCTGATGCCTACAGGCAGGTTACAAGCAATAAATTTCACTAAACTCACTCAAACAAAAGACTAAACCAGAGTAAGTTACACAATTGGAAACTTGTAATTGGAACAAAGTAAACTATGGTTACCTTGGGTCGAATCAGAAGAGCCCCAGGGTAGTCCCTGGAGATGCAGTTTACTACCTCTTTCCCTATATCCCACCTCTTATTTGCTTCAAGAACACCACCGACCATGACAAGGGGAAATGAAGCATTTCCATCTGCAACAAAGGACCAAAATACAGTAGAACTACAATAAGACCAACTAATTATCCAGAATAGATTTCAAGCACATATGAATTGTAATCATTAATACCCCCTCCTTCCACAAATGATAATCCTTATTTCCTTTTCAAGATGTCCAAAAAAGTAGTCTATTTTATTTTTCAAGTTAAAAGTCAGTAAGTTATAAGGTTGTTCTGTCAATAATACATTCTAAACGACTCTTATTAATTTTCGTGCCACCCTTTTAAATAATTAATGAGGGTAAATTTGATAGACTCAAAACATATACTTCTTTCAAACAATTTTCCTAATTCTCCATGCCAAAAGCAATATGGACTACTATTTGTGGACAAAAGGAATACAATATTTTATCACTTTACATTTGCAGCATTCAAAAACATGCAAGAGTCAAGTACTCAGTCCATCTAGAATACAATAATTTATTACTACTAGTAATCAATTAGATTGGCAGGGCCACAAAGCACTCAAAGTTAAAATAGGAAAAAAAAAGGAGAGTATATTGCTAAAAGTTCCCAAGATTTAATATTTTAAAATTTAAAAAAAAAATACTTGTAGTCCTTATACGAACACTAGTAAAAAATATAAGATGACTAAAGTGTTTAATGATATAACAATTCAGGATCAAAAGTGCAATCAAATTTAAATATTCAAGTATTAAATTAAATCCAAAATGTGTAACAACAAATTCACATCTTATACATCAAGGATTAATGTGTTGAGTCAATAAATGAAAATACACGTTAGTCCAAACCTCAAGGGTATCCTAAAAGAAAGTTAAAGCGCCATGTGAATTCACATTATTAAACTTTCAATATATAAAAGATAATCAGAAATCTTGAATTAATTAGCTAACCTGAATTAGACTTTCCTTTCATTATACTGAAGGATGTTAGGGCTGTTATGCACAACAATGTGGCAATTATTACTTCTGTCCTTTTTAATTACTCAAATTCCACTATTGTGTTTTATATAATACTGATATATTACTCCAAAAAAAATGTCCATAAGAAACTGAATAATTGAGGAGATTCTTGTGATCAACAGGCAAATTGAAACCTTCTATTCCTATTTTTCATGGTGCCAAAAAGAATAAATTTCTATTGTAGTTTCGTTATGAATTCCCATACCTATGCCACATAAGCGCAGTCTTTGAACAACAGCTTTCACACTTAAAGCCAACTCTTCAACTGAATATTGCAAGATCCGATTTGCTTCTTCGTCACCTGCCTCTGCACAAGATACAATAACTGGAACAAGAGCTGCAATACGAGCCCAAGATGGATCTGCATATGTCCACCTATATTTCCAAAAGGTAAAACTAAATACCTCATTCAATAACCGATATTTTATTTATCAAGTACCATGTGAACTACAGTTCAGATTTGCAACAAATCAAGTATGAAAATTTGCAATTTTTCTCCAGCAAGTCTAGAAAATATATTTGGAGACGATTTATGTATCATCACTTACATCAAAAAGGTTATTAAAAGAAAATGGAGGCTTCAATTTGTGAAGCTTTTCACAAAATCAATCCAAGAAATACAATGGACAATATGTTTGTCTTTATAAGGGTGCGAGTACGTACACAAAAATAATACTCTCTCCATCCCATAAAGGTAGGCTTGCTCTCCTTTTCATTTTTCCTAAATCATAGGTCACCTTTCCTTTTTAAAGGAACAACAAATTTTAATTCTCTAAGTACCCCTATTTAATATGTCTCATCATCGACAAGTTTTCCATTCAATCCTTTATTGGAAGTGACATTTAATTCAATATAGGGGTATATTAGGAGAAGTGCAGGTAAAACTGATTGTTTGAACCATATTAATTAATTTTTCTTAATGTGTGAAATAGAAACAAACCTATCTTTGTGGGACAGAGAAAGTATAACTCAAAAAAAGGCAATTCAATGCAAAAAACTAAATGGGGTGGATTAGATTAGAATTGTATTAGATTTTTAAAAAATTGTTAAACTTAATAGATGGAAATAAGGATTTTCACAGATTCCACCAAAATTCTACATAGAGTTTCATGGAATTTGTGGAACTTTTTTTATAGATTTTAATTGATTTTTATAAAATTATAATGATTTTTATATATCTAATCAAAATTAATTTTAAGACCAAATTGAAAAAATTAAAAAGTTTTGAACCCAATTGAAAAACTAAAAATATCAAATTCTCAGCACATGAATTAATTTAAAACTAATGCAATAATTAATACATTGTTTTACACCTTAAGGGATAGGAATAGTACCCACTTCGCTCGGACCCATTTAAAAAGGATATAAATAGTTACAAATGGGTATGAAACGGATATGAATAATAAAATTACTACCCATAACAAATATAGATAGTGAAATTACTACCCGTAACAGATACATTATATTAAACGGGTTTGGTAGTGGGTACCTGCGGATGTCCTATTTATTATTAGTAAAAAATATAATTTAAATAAGTTCAAATTTAGATAGCATAAGATTCACGGATACCCTACCCGTTTAAGAGGTACTTTAAACAAGCTTTGAACAAATACAGGTAGTAAATTTAAACAAATTCGAATACAGATACTTAAATAAGTATTTAAACGGATTTAAAATGGATACAAGTAGTAAAATTTTAAATGGATACCTATATAAATAGTTTAAAATTCGTGACTACCCTCACCTCTTCTATCCATATCAAAGGGAGCATTGAATTAAAACTGTTAGATTTTCAAATATTTTTAAAATCTTTGGATTGAAGGGTGGATTTGTTAATGACTTTTTTATTCATAACTAACACTCTAAAATCCAATGAAATCAATAATTTTATAAATTCCTTCTAAATCAGTAATTCTTTGAATATCATCAAATTTGTATGGGCTTTTAAAAAGTTACAATTGAATATTATCAGATTTTTATGGATTTTATAAGGATCTGAACTAAATATCATAAAATTTTAATAGACTCTAAAAAAATTTAGATTGAATACCATTGGAATTTTAAAATCTAACAGAGGTTTAATCCAATACACTCCTATGAGTTCTCATAACATCTGTTTGCACCTCGAGGCACAACACTCTTAAGGAATTTGCTTAAAGAAAATACTATTAGGACTAATAAAAACAAGAAGTTAAGTTTATTAATTCTCCACCAAATTTACTGAAGACCTTCAAAACAATTTCAAATTATAAAAACTAGTAACTGCCAAAACAAGCATGAAAATACTGATATGTCTTGGAATACATACCCAATAAGTTCGTCAGGAGAACAAAGACCAAGGGCCTGTAAAATACTGGATGTAAGAAGTGTTTGAGGACCACGACCATCATGAGCCCTAATAACTGCTGCTAATGCTTGTGCAGCTATTCCATATCCACTGCAAGTAAACAAAACCTGTCAGATAGAAATTTATTTGACAATATTATATATATATATATATATGGAGAAATTAATAAAGCAATTCATCTTAACATAGAAGAGCATCGAGTTTCTTCTTAAATAGTCTTTGCAGATCAAAAGGACAGCTTGACCCTTAACCCAAAGGGAAATAATTGAAAAGAAGTTCAGAGTAAGAGAACACCCCATAATCAGTGAAACTAACAAGTTTTAATTGAGAACTAGATAAGCAGAAAGGTTGTAGTAGGTAATTTACCAACCATCAATGCATTGGTTTATACCCAAACAGTCCTTGGGAGGGAAAAGTCAACAGAAGAAAAGAGTGCAGACAACTTTTTGCAAGTTGAAGAGCACTTTCTACAAAGTTAATATGTTTAATACTCCCATAAACCAAGCTGTGGTAGTGGTGGTGGCCCTCAAGGTAATGGAACTCTGCTTGGTTCCGGGTACATCTAGGCCTGCCTCTCTATTGACACTTAGGAAGGGCTTAGCTTGTTATTAGTGGCAGTAATACCATTACCCAACTGCAAGTTAGTTAGCCTGCTAATCCACACCATTTATTTGATTACTGAAAATTTTGAATTTTTGTCTATGGATAGATTGATGTTGTCACTGTAATGGGACATGTTTGGTGATGAGTGTCAGGTGGTGAAACAAGATAGGCTTTGTAGACAGGTGGTGGATTGTCAGCGGTTGGTTATGGTACATGGAGATAAAGGGTGGTTGTTGTTTGGGGCAGAAGCAAGAGGGAGGAAGAGGAATGGGACTAGAGAAGGGAGGAGGAAAATATAGAAACATAAAATATTATAAAGCTGTATATCAGAAGTAAAATATCTTCTTTTTCTTTTCAATTTTTTTTTGTTGGAGATAGTTGCAACTACTTTATCAAATTAAGCTCAGATTTTAAAACTTTAAAGGATTGGACAAATTAAAAATATAGGAAAAAGTCATTTCTTTAAACAATTAGGCTCAAAATTACATTATGCATCATGGTTTCGAAAAATTAGAAACACATTTTATCAGAGTTCCCAAAAGAAAAGAAAAAAAAAAAAAAAAAAAAAAAACAGAAAACAAAATGTGAGAGAGAAAGCTGCCGCGGGCCCCCCGGCGGGGGGGGGGGGGGGGGGGGGGGGGGGGGGGGGGGGGGGGGGGGGGGGGGGGGGGGGGGGGGGGGGGGGGGGGGGGGGGGGGGGGGGGGGGGGGGGGGGGGGGGGGGGGGG
>CANUEP010121409.1:0-20118 GCA_947857235.1 Jatropha podagrica | reverse complement strand
AAATATTTCCTACCCGCCTAAATCATGCAAACATGCTCCAAAAATAGTAAAGAAAATATTAACTATGCATCGTAATTTTTCCGGACTAAAATAATACCAAGTCCCGGACCGATGGTACTATTCACAGACCGGTAAATTACTATTATCGAAACTAAAAGAAAATCAGTCTGTTACATTTGTTGCTTGGTCAGATGTCATTCTGCAAAAAGTTAATGATTGGGCTAATCCAACTACTTTCTATCTGAGTCACCGGGATCTCTTTTTTCTCAAAGCTTGGACAAGTTTGGTGTTCTGCCACAATTCCTCTTGGTAACTCATCTCCTCAGGCAGTGGCTTTAGCTATTTTTTATTATTTTTCCAGTCTATCTGGGTCATCTTCCAAGTACATCCTTCTTCTTCTAACTTGTGTAGGAGGGACAAAGCTAGAGTTTAGTACTTGACCATGTTCGGTTCCTTGGTAGTGAATGCCCCTGTGATTTGACTTACTACTAGTTGTGAGTCTAGAAAAATATGGAGAATTAGAGTTCATACCTTAAAGGCCAACTTAAGTCCCGTTATTAAGCCTTCATACTCTGTGCCATTATTTATTATGGAGAAGCTGAGGTGCACCGCATACTGTACTTTAATCTTTCTTGGTCCTTGTAGGGTTACCCCCACTACTACTCTCAAGCTTCCTAAGGCCCCATCCGCATGCAGTTGCCAAATGTTACAGTTGAGGCTTGGCAATTCGACTCTTGGATTGCCCATTTTATCTTCGCTAGAAAATTTGGTTACAAAGTCAATAGGCACTTGTGCCTTTATTGCAGTGCAGGGTTCATATCTAATAATCAAATTCGTCCTACCTGATTGACCATTCCACTAACATTCCAAAGGTCTCAGCTTGATGAAATATTTTTTTCAATGGGTGGTTAATTCAAACAATTATAGTGTGGGATTAAAAGTAGTGGCGTAGTCAGTTCACCGATGTCAAGATGGTGAATGATAGCTTTTTAACTTTTGGATATTGTAGTTCGAAGCCTCTGAGGACCTTACATGATAAATAGGGTATTATTTTTCTTCTTCTTCCCTGATCAACATGAAGGCGATGGAGCTATCGATAACAGCTAAACACAAGTACATAGGCTCATCCTTCTTAGGTCTGCTTAGGAGGGGGGTAGAGGACAAGAAGTCATTAATCTATTCAAAGGTGAGCTGGCATTTGTCCTCCCATCTACAACCTTTCAACTGCGTCAAGGTTTGGTAATTCGACCATTCAACTGTTATACCTTATGGATGTTTATGGGTGCCTACATCTTTAGAATTGTCTTTATCTTCTCAAGGTTTGCTTCTATCCCTCTTTGCAATATCATAAAGCCAAGAAACTTTTCCGCTTTTACCCCGAACATGCATTTGTCTTGGTTGAGCTTCATACTAAACTTGTTTAAGATCACAAATGCTTCTTGCAAGTTCCTTGGATGATCAGTAGCTCAAATACTCTACACTATCATGTCATCCACATAAACCTTCACAGTTCATCCAATATGATCTCTAAACATGCTTTTGACTAGCCTCTGATTCGTTGCCCCAATATTTTTTAATCCGAAAGGCATCACATGATAGCATAGATGCCTCGATCAGTGACAAAGCTAGTTTTCTTTTCATCCAATTCATTCATTCTTATCCGTTGATACTTAGCTACTACATCTACAAAGTTGTACCCTTCATATCCAGCTGTTGAGTCTACCAGCTGGTCAATATTAGGTAGAGGGTAGGGATCATTTAGGCATGCTTTATTTAGATCGGTAAAATCAATGCACAACCTCTACTTTTTATTGGATTTTGGTACCAAGACTATGTTCGTTAGCCATTCTAGATAATTTACTTCTTTTATGAATCTTACTTCCAAAAGTTTATCAACCTCGATAGCTATGATTTGCTCTCTCTCGGAACCATGGTCCCGCTTTTTTTACTTAACTGGTGTAAAGCTCGGGTCAATGTTGAACTTATGGGGTATGATATTATGATCAATATCAACTATGTCCTTCTTAGTCCAAGCGAAGCTGTGGGCATGATTCTTCAAAACTGCCTTAATGTCTTCTTGTACTTCCCTTGGTAGGTCAACTTCGTGCATTAATTGTTTTCCTTTTCTAATTCCTATGTGATTAGCTCTCCCATTGGTATTGGGCTCAAATCTTCTTTTTCTCTGGGGATGTCAAAAGGAGGATGCTCAGCTGGCTCCACAAGTGGTTCTTCCTCTAGCATCCACATAATTGGTAAGGTGAGAGTTAAACTTTTCAGTGGTATCACATATGCTTCATTGGCTAATTTTTTATCTCCTTTCATGCCCACAACTTTTCCCTTATCAGAGTAAAATTTCATAATTAGGTACCTGATGCATGTGGCGGCTTCTAGCTCGAATAAGGCTAGCTTGCCTAGTATGGCATTATAAAGGAAGTGAATACCTACCACCATGAACTCCAATTTCAATTTGCTTGATGATATTTCGGTCATAAGTTCTAGGGCTACGTCTATGGCTCCAGAAACTTCGACGGGCTTTCCTACAAGACCAACTAGTGGAGTTCAAACTGGTTTGATCCTCACCTACTCTAATTTCAAGGCTTTGGGCCATGGTGATCAGGTTGACTGCACTACCTTCATCCACTAGAATTCTTTTCACTAAAAAATTCTTCAACATTCCTTCGATTACTAGGGCATCACTATGCAAGGCATGTACATGCTCGTCATCAACCTCCAAGAATGATATGGGTGGTCTAGGGTTTGGTCTTTGTTAGGGAGGATGGAATATATCTCCCTGGCTCTCCTCTTCCTCGTTGAAATGTTATCACCCCTAAAGAACCACCAAATATGGTATGGATGGTACCCAAGGTGTGACACTCTCTACTTAATTTGCCTTTTTGTTCTCCTTCTCGCCAATCTTCCCTACCAAACTGCTTTAATTTGCCTCTTTGCACAAGCCACTCTATCTCCTTCTTCAACTACCAGCAGGCCTCAATCTCATGGCCCACATTCCTATGTAACTCATAATATTTGCTCTTATCTCGATGGTTTGAGGCATCTTCCTTCATCTTCTTGGGATAGTAGAATTGGATTCAAGACTGCCCTACTCTCTAATCCATGGTAAAATCTCTAAATGTGGCCTGTTCACTGTGGTGAACCCCTTGTCTATTGGGGAATCATTGTCTCTTGAGTATGGAGTTTGGACAGAGTAACTAGTATGTGGGGGTTGGATGGGCAATCTTCTGCGGGTCATCACCTCCTTGCCAGGGGCGAGTGCCTTCTGTGCCTGTGCCTCTATTCTTTGGGCAATCTATGCTATTGAGCCTCATAGGCTTCATCAAGCTTGATGTACTTATGAGTCCGTGCCATGAGTTCGACAAAAGTCATGGGAGTATCTATACTCAAACTCTCAAATAGCTTACTATATTTGCAATTTTTTGCCATAACGCTAATAGCTACCTCATCATTCAAGTTTTTCACCTACATCGCCATCCTTTGAAATTTGGATACATATTGTCTTAGGGTTTCTCCTTCATCTCTCTTCAAGTCTACTAGATTGGAGGAAATTTTCCAAGATGGGACACACGTTATGGAGTGGGCTCGAAAAGTTGTGGCTAGTTGTGCGAAAGAGTGAATGGATCCCATTTTCAGTGTTTGATACCACTCCTATGCTGCCCCTTTGAGTGTAGTTAGGAAAAATTTGCACATCAGATCCTCTGAATTAGTCTATAGATATATCATAGTTCGAAAGGTTGCCAAGTGACTTCTTGGATCGGCACATCCATCATAAGATTGGAAAGTAGGGAGCCTGAATTTTGGAGAAAAAGTTGCGGCTAAGGTATTAGGTGATAATGACAAATCTTGTCGAGGACCATAGTCTCCTGTCTCCTTTGCTTCCCTACATTCCCGAACCAGCTCTTTGATGACATCCCGAAGATTCACCTCGTCCAATATTAGTTGGGTATGATTGGACTCCTGATTATGGGGATTGGTCCCCTTAAGATCTGCTTTTGATTTTGCCTCTTAGCATCGGTCAGATATTGAATGGTTTTGGTGTTTGGGGGAAGGTGGATGGGTTTTACCCACTTGGTGAGGAGGGTTCACAAGTTTGGAGGGTAAGGTCAGTTCGCCATTAGGTGAAGGGTTCTCTAAAAGGCCTTTTCTCAAGGGCAGCTACAACTTATGGATCGATAGTAGATAGGAGAGTGAAGGCAAACTATTAGCTAGCCTCACTGTTGGCATTGCCTTGGCCTTCTACGATAGGGTTCTTAGTTGGATTGGTAACCATAAGAATCGAAGAAAGAACTATGGGGATTGTTTAGTGTTGAACAACTAAAGGTGTGTTCTATGCTTACGACACTAATTATTAATCTCTCAAAATTTGAAGTGTAATAAATTGTGTATTAGCCCATCTCTAGGGTAAATTTGAGGTATATATAATGGAGTTCGAATAATCTGTATAGGATAAGGATCATGAATCCTAAATTAACTATTAGTTAAAGGTGATCTAAGAGCCTGATATTATTTATTATATTATTATATGTTAACAATTACAAATTCTAATCAACTTCTTTAATTCTTCGAATTGGGCATTTGGTAAAACTCTTAACAAGATATTAACATTTTGAACTTCTGACTTGCGATAAGCCAACTTGATATCCTTGTTTTCTTTTTTTCAACGTCCCCTAAAAATAAAACTTGATTTGAATATGCTTTGTTCTTCCATACTGGACTAGATTTTGTACAATAGCAATTATTGATTTATTGTCCTAGAAAATCATAGTAGGACCATATTGTTCTAGTCCCACAATTATCAGTAATTTTTTTACACATATTACTTGGTTTGCCGCAGAAACTATTGCAACATACTCACCTCCTATAGTAGATTAAGGAAAACTTGCTTACTTCTTAGAATTCTAGGAAAATTGCCCTGGGCCTAGAGAAAATAAGTAATTAGTTGCACTCTCGTTATGATTTTCTGAATATTTACGTTATAAATTATGTCATCATCGAGTCAATTTTAGTACTGCCTGAGAAGGTTTTGTAACATTCCAATTTTTAAAAAATTCGAGAGCATTCATAAAATAATCTTAATATGATTTTTCTAATTTTTTTTGTGATTTTATTTGCCTAACCAATGAATATTTAATAATTATTCAATGAGAAATCAATAGTGATTATTGGTATTTATTTGATAAGATATAACTTGTTATATATTTAGTATATATTTACCAAAATAAGTATTTATTAACAATTATTCTCAAAGTGAGAAATTTCATAAATTAGTTTTAATTTGAATTTTCTCTATCTACAGAATATTTAAATGGTCTAATTGATGTTCATTATTAATCATTAGCATCTTATTTGTTAAAATACAAATTAGTATTATTGGTATTATTTTACTCTTATTTTAAAAAAAAATGTATGAAAATAAATAAAGGAATTTAGTTAGGAAACCAAAAGAAATAGAAGGAAGAGAATAAACAAAAGGACAAATGTCATGACCCAAAATCGTGGACCGAACCGGCACCAGGACCTAGGTAAGTTTAAAGCCCCCGAGACCCGTAATAAGCCTGAACTATCAAAAATCTATCTCTATTAATATCTGACTTTGGAAATAGTATGCCCATATTATGATATGGTCCAACAATCAATCAGTAAGACTCTTAGCCCAGCTTCAATATCACATTTGATTCATAGCTCGAGTTTATACTCATTAAATTATAATACTTTTATATGCAAAAATTCATCGGTCATAATATGGTCAAACTTTTCCTGTCATAATTTCTTCAAATCTCAGAAAGTACTCCATAGGTTACGTATCAGCGCACAATAATATTTACATATTCAAATATCAATTTATTATATTAACTGCGAAACCTAAACCAAAGTACTAGCATACTCAAACATCTCACACAAATCGAGTACTAACGTTTTCTAAGCTAGTGTTAAATACTGTATGAGCCTTTATGGATCAGCAATACCTCTATTTCTTGGAAAAATTTTATGAAGAGGACAGGTGAGTTTCACCAAACTCAGTGAATAATAATAAATAATGCATGGCCAGAAAATCACGCAAATGCATCTCTAATCACTAAATTGATTACACTGTCAGTCATGCACATGTCATAAAATCAGCATTCACAAATATTTCATCTTCAATAAATCAATCACGTGGAAATTAGTTTGTGGCGTCACCGAAACCCTTGATGAGCCATCCTCTCGCATGGCCCATCCTCTCATACGTATGCACCAGGGAGCCGATCCCCCATACTTGGCCGACCAGTCTAATCCTCCCTTAATTAGCCCTCTCATTGTTTTTTCGTGCTCTCTTTTCTTTTCATACCATCAGGAGGCCACCCTGTGGTTATTCATATCGTATCAATATATATATCATCATATGCACACGGAGGCGCCGATCTCCTCATACATGGCCAACGGTATCAAAGACCACCCTCACGTACCCAAGGTGAGCCACTTCATTCCAATTTCACTCAAACAAAGCAATCCATATCACAACACATTTAACCAATTATTCATCCACTTGTCAATCATCAGATCAATAATTAATATACATATTATAAATTATGATGATACGATTATTAAATAACAATATAATGTAATTTAATATAAAAATGTATAATGATATAATGTAATAAAATTATGGTGAAATAAAATCATGATGTTATGAAATGTATATCATGCACCATTTATTATTACTCACAGTGATTATAGGACATTCAAATCCTAGTTCCGGCTCTGGTCTGGAGAGGCAGTTGACAAGCTCAGATGATCTAAGAATTTAAAAATATAAAAGAACTCATCACATAACTATTCAGTTTGAAATAATAAATAGGAAATTAATTCTACAAACTACATTCTATCCTTTCTGCTAAGTCCAACTTAGATTCAGCACTACTTAATTACTAAACATCAATTAATTTGATTTCTCGTCACGGTTTTTAAAATAATCTAGATTCAATATCAATATAATATAACCAATAATCTTCTTCGTACTCAGTTTAACCACAGTCTCTGAATATTCAATAACTATTTATTTTATTCACTCCAATTGATCCTCAATAACCACAAAGCACATTTCTATATCGAATTACTTAGTTTATTGATTCTAATAACCTTAAAAATATATTCGTATTTCTATTTATCAAGTAACTAACAATAATCTTTTAATAACATATTTTCATTTTATTCAATATTCAACTTAACGCCTTAATTCAAATCAATATAACAACAATTTCACCATTAAATCCATAACGCAATATTAATCGATCTTTGAATATATATCTTTTTTTATGTTTATGCTCTAATTTCTAACATTAAATTCTTTAAAACTAATTGTTAACTAAACTATTTTTATTAATTAAATTCTTTCTACCTAATCAAATATTCACTACCTTAATAAAATAAATTATCAATCTCCAATAATTCAACTAATTGGATTTTTTTTTCTTAATTTTATGAAAAAATATTCTACCATAAATTTTATTCCCAATCTACAATTTTATTTTTAACTCATCAACTACTAATTCAAGTGTATAATCAATATCCCAATTAATAAATTAATTTCCACAATAAACTAATTTTTCACACAATCAAAATTAAAGGCATTAATTAAAAATTCTAGGGATATTTTCAATACCTTCAATCACACAAAATAATCCCAAAATTTATAGATCGGAGCTTGAATCACGAGATCGGTGGCTGAAATCGGGTCACAATCATTGGAGCTCACTAGAACAAGCCGCTCGGAGGGGAACGGCGGTGCTGAAGCTCGCTGGACGACGACTCGCAGCAGCTGGTGGTCGCGCGGAGCAGAGAGCAATGGCTGATGGTGCGCGACGCCAAGAACCGACTGAACTTGAGGCTGTGCGACGCAACGCGATGATGGAGGAGGCTGCTATGGCTGGTGGGGCAACTGGTGGCCTGCTTGAGCTATGGCAGTTGTTGGCGTGGTGTAGAGAGGGAGACAACGATGAGGGAGAGAGAGAGAAAGAAGAAGAAAGGCTAAGCATGGTGATGGTGGCACAAAGAGAGAGAGGAAAGAAAGAAAAAGGAAAAATAAGGTTGTTACTAGGGCTTCTAGAGAGTGCTAGACCATTCTGGTTCAATTTGAATCGATTTGGTCCGATTCAATAAAAATCAATTTGATTTTTGATCAATTTTCGGCAAATCAAATCGGTTTACGGGCCCGATTAAATTTCACATGGCTTAAATTTTAGAATTAAAATTTAAATAATTTTTCTTTTGAAATTAAAATTTTCGGGTATTTCAACAAATCAAAGGGGTTTGCAAAATCAAACCAACCATAAATTGAGAAAGGAATCAAAGATCATATTAAAACCATTTCCAAATCACTAAAATCCTAAGATTTTTCTCTAAATTGAACTAGAACCTTTTGCTTAAAATTTGAATTGAACCAAACCGCAAAAAAAAAAATCCTTTCTCCTTCTTCTCTATCGGGCAACCTTCTCTGACTGCCGATCGCATTGCGCGATTTCTTACCCGACCACCATTCAGCGAAAACAAGGTGGATGTCGACTCCTTCCTTGATGCTAGTTCCTTTTTTAGCTTCCTCTCACGCAAAAAGGGTCCTCTAGTGGAGTAAATTGATGCTATCTCCTTTGATAGCTTTGGCTTGCTAATCTCCGGTGATTTCTCATCATTTTTGGCAAGCTCAATCCGATGGGAGAGCATAAATCAACTCTTCATGGTGCTACGAGCAATTCCCCTCAAGAAATTCAAGATTTAATTGGTGTTTAGAAGAACCACCATGAATGGTGGTGAGAGGTGACTGTCGAGCTTAATCTTATTAATTAGAGGACCAATCTCACTAAACTAACACTGGAAATGAATCCTATGGTGAGATTTGAGTCGAGTGATGGTGTCCTTACAAAATTTTATACTATTTGGATTTTTCAATCACAGTAGATGGAAACACTAGCAGTAATTTGGTCACCGGCAGGCAAGACTCTATTGAGACCCCAAAAGGCAGAATCGTGGATTTCGAGCACTGAACTTGAGTCCGAAGTTTGAACATTGATTGGTATATTTTAAGATTCAGTCTATTAAATGAAGTGTAATTTTTAAGTTAGAAATTATTATATTAGATTAATTTGATTAAAGCTTAAGTTAATTATTGGAATTGAGAGTACGATTAATTATTAGTGAAATTGACAAATTATGAGATTTAGCAATTTAAAAATAATAAGAAATTGTAATTATACGAATTTGAAATTAAGACAATTTAATGTTAATTAATGAGTTATAAAAAATTTGAATAAATATTAATATTGCTAAATTATGAAATACTGTAAGTGACGGATGGAAAATTATTATAAAATGCCCAATGGATGGGCTGTGTAATTATGATGATATGTGAAATTCAAATAGATCAAATTATTAATAAATGTTGCTGAATTTTCAATTGAAAAAGGAAAGGGAGAATTAATAAAGAATTAAGATTATTATTTAAAATAACAAATTGTGTTATTAAATAGGGAAGTAAATTGATGAAAAAATAAATGAGATAAGTAAATGCAAATTTGACTTGTAATTGATTTAATTTAATAAAATATTTGAAAATAGAATTTTAAATGATTTTTAAAGGAAGGCAATGTAAAGAAAATAATTGATTTTTTATTGTAAAATCTTATTATATTTAATTATTAAATGAAATAAATGTATATATATACCTACACTTGATTTTAATAATTAATAAGCTTTAATTTTAATGGTGTTTAAAATGAAATATCAAATTTAATTAAGAAATAAAATATAATTTCTTAGATAAAATCAAGTATAGAAAAATGATCTAAATAAATAAATATACATTTGATCATATATATATATATATATATATATATATATATATATATATGTATATACATTTGATTTTAGCAAATGAGACAAGTACTTGTTTTAAATGAAATTTAAAAGTGTGATTAAATTGGTTTGAAAAGTAATATATTATTTATAAAAATGGATTGAAGCAAAATTTATAATTTCACTAATGATTAATGTGAATAATAAATTTAACTATGTACTAAAGAAATATAGATTTCTAAATGGTAAAAAAATTAAGCAAAATTTATAATTTCACTAATGATTAATGTGAATAATAAATTTAACTATTTCACTAATAATTAATGGGAATAATAAATTTAACTATGTACTAAAGAAATATAGATTTCTAAATGATAAATAAATTTATGGAAGGTTTAAATTAATTGATCTGTTAAGAATCTAAATGTATAACATTTAATGAAAATAGAGAATGAATTGGACTATAAAATAAGAATAACAAGAATTTAAATATCAATAAATAGTGGAATCAAAGCACTAAAAATACATTGTATAATTTGATTATATGTTGAGATAAATAATAGAAATGGATTAAGAGTCTTTTAATAGAGAAGAAAGGCTAGGGAGAGCCCTCCGATTCAGGTTAGTACATTGTTAACTTCTTATTTTGACTAAAGTTAAAATGCATTTGATTTCACTTATATTTTCATAAAGTGATTCATTTTCTTAAAGAAAATATAAAAGTTTTATGGATTTTAAAAGGAGAGGTATGATTGAGATGTTATGATTTTTAAATGATTCATATTGTTATATTGAAAATGTATTTATATGGAAAGGAGAATGGTTGTCACTTCTTATTTGTTATATAAAGGGTGACTGTAAATGAATGTTTTTAGGAGTTTTTGTGGAAAATGGACTGTTGCTTTATGTGTTTTTCAATTACACTTAATATATGAAATAATTTATAGTATCAGTCAATTGATACACATAGTTATTGCTCTGCTGATATCACTTCATTTGTTGAAGTTGATATTGTGATTAATATGTAAATGAATGATAAGTGCATGCTTTCGTGTCATATCATGTGAATCAAGAGATTGAGACTATGTGTCTTAATCTAGAAATAATACAAATAGGTATGGTTACTTTACCAAATGTATCAAAAGTATATGATGAGAAATGTTATGAATTAAAAGAAAGAAAAATAAGTTTTGGGCTCCAATATACTTAGTGTGAATATATTGTATGATTTGATTTATTCTGTAAGATGAGCATGCTTGACATTTGATGCCATTATGATTTGCTAGACACATGGATGCCTTATGTTTGAGCAAACGTGCTCCATATGAATAAGTTTGGCTTTGGAAGCCTCTATGATTATGTTGGCAAATTAAGACCATTATGAATAAGCTTCTGAAATCTCATCTACTTCATTTCTTTCTAGTGTATACGAGCCCTTAAGAAAAATATATTTTTTTAAGAAATTAAGTTAATAAGCTTATGTTACATGATTTTAGTTTATTATATGTTCTTAATTTTAAAATATGTGATTATGGTAATAAGTGAACTTTTATAGTATGTTGATGTGGTTTTTGGGTTTAAAATGAACAGTATGTTTAAAGATAAAATTTATAAATTTCTAAGGCAATGAAGATATAATATACTATAAAGATAAGTTATGAGTTTTAAATGATATTATGTGCTATGTTTCGGACACCATCAATATATATATATATAATAAGTACCATTGAGTTTTATTTTCACTTGCAGGTTGGAGATAGTATGAACTGAGGTAATCCAGCTTTCCTGTATCAGAGGAGGAGGATGTTTCAGTTGGCTCAAATATGAAATACAATGAAATTGGCATGTAGCAATAAAAATTTTAGTTTGGGAGAATGTATATTTAATTTGGAATAGTATCTAATTATTTTAATTAAACTTTATATTACTCCTCTAATTACTTGATAAATAGTTAGCGTGGATTTTAACTCTATTACTAGAGGTTCTATAGAGGAACTATCATTTCTTTTAAAAAAATTCAAATGGTTTGATGTTTATTTAAATTTTAGACATTTTTAATAATTATATTTTTACAAGGATTTGTTGTATTATTTATTGTAGAGAAAAATGATTCATTTATGTTAAATAAGAATTTTAAGATCAAGTACATTTAAGGTAATGTAAATATTTCAACATTTGAGAATTTTGCTTTTATATATCATGTTTTATCGTTATTAATCTGAACAAAATTATTTACTTAGGTTAAAGTTAAAAAAAAAATTTACACCAATTGAATTTAGATCAAACAAATTTTTACTAAAAGTTTTTTTTGTTTTATGTAGATAAGAATAAAAATATTATGCTTATATTTCCAAATGATTTAAATATTTTATTTCCAAATTTTACTACATGTAATTTTATGAAATAAGTCAATATGTGCCTTTATTGACTATGATTTTAGCATCAAACTCTAGGAAATCCTATTATGGTTTCAACTGGGATGAGAATCAGCTCGATTAGGTGTCATTTAGGTCTCGAACGAACTCCCAAAAGCCTAAAAACCTAGAAATCGAAGGAGAGGGGCATCCTGGTAATTAGCCAGAATCAAACTCTAGGAAATCCTATTATGGTTTCAACTGGGATGAGAATCAGCTTGATGAGGTGTCATTTGGGCCTCGAAAGAACTCCCAAAAGCCTAAAAACCTAGAAATTGAAGGAGAGGGGCATCCTGGTAATTAGCCAGAATCGAGGCCGGCTAACCTAGCAGCAGCGCCGATCAGGCTGCTACCGGGACCCTCCACCAGCACCGAAGAGCAAATCTTCAGCGTCGATAATGGGGTGGCAGGCTAGCTCAACAATCCCCTTTGCCTATAAAAGGCAAACTCCCCCCACATTTCAAGACACCTCTTGTCGCTTGATCGAGCATTTCTCAAGCAGTAACAACTCTCATTCTCACCGTTGCAATTCTACAACCAAAAAGTCTAACTTTGCTCATCCTCCATAGTTGAGCTTAAAGCCCGACTTGGCTCTCAAAAGTCGATCCTTTCGACTTTCAACCACACTTTGACCTTTTTTAGCTCAAAGCTACTAGCTAGGTGATTCATTATTAATCAAATCTAGCGATTGATTAAGAATTTATCATTTAATAATATTATAAGACTATAATATGGGTCCTCGCGCCCTACCTTAGCTTATATTTGAAGGAAGACTCAACTTCTTTGGTCAATAACTCACCGTGGAACTCTGATCCAACTGTGTCACAAGCATGAGGGCATAATCACTCAAACTTAGTCTTCGTCAATTAAGCTCAATCATTCTGGCACCTTATCAACTGTTAAGCCCGATTCATCCGGCACTATGCATGCTTTAAGTCCGGTCCATCCGGCAAACTAAGCCTAGTCCATTAGGCAAAACCTCAAAACCAATTTTCAAACTAAAGCCCAAAATTAGCCGGCAAAATAGCAAGCCCACTCTAACAGTGGCACATTCAAAACCCTACCATCCTGATCAATGGTAGAACTTTGTCCTCCCTGATTGTCATACAAACGAGGTACGAAGGCATACCTATGGATTTTCATCTAAGTACCAGGCCTCTGACCAAACTGACAGGCCAGGACTTAGGGGAATGTGTTGCACAATCTAGAATCCTTGATAACGAGACTAGAGTCAGGCTCCCCTCTAAATTACACAACTTTTGTTCCAGTTTCTTACTTTTAATGCACTATATTCCAGATATTGTCATGCATTATAAGTATGTCCATGCATTGATAATCTGACATTCATGCGAAATAATGCTTTTTCGATTTTCAATTAGAACCATACTTCAAATCCACATGCAAATGAAGCCAAAAACCTAGTATCTGAATCCAATGATTTGAGGCTAGTGCATTTTATCCATTGTGGCACACTTAAAGAGTCAAACATGGAGTTTTTATCTTATATTTTCCTAAAAATAAAAATAAATTAAGGTGTACTAATGCTCTTCTTTTGTTTGCTTCTACCAGTGAACAACGATAATGATGGCTCTACCGAATTATTTTAGAGCACTGATGGATGACATGCTCCGAGAATCGGAGACTCATTTTTGGACAATACTGATAAAGTAGAATACTTCCCCCCCAAAATACCATTATTACCTAGAGAGATACCATTTTTGGGAAAATCAGGACCTTGATAACCGCCATTCAAAATAACAATGCTCCTCCAAACTAGACCGGAGGATCTAATGAACAGCATGTCACTCCACCCAACAGCGATCAAACTGCCCGAGGGTCGATTCTTAATATGATGGCCACTTCTAATGCTACTACCTCTCTAAGCCAGACAGGGGATGATTCTACCTCCTCAGAGGTTAAGAAAATGATGGAGAAAATGGACTCCTTTGAGAAGTTCCTGCAGAGCATTAAGAAGTATGAAGACTTGATTGATGTAGACTCTCTCCCACTCTTTTCAAAGGCTAAGCTGCCTGCCAAGTTCAAAATGCCTGCCATGGACAAGTTTGATGGCACCACCTAACTCAAGACACCTAAAAATATATGTGGGTACCCTCACTCTTCTTGGTGTGAACAATGAACTGGTGGCTCAACTTTTCTAGCAACCTCTCACCAGTGCTGCTTTCCATTGGTTTGTTGCCATAGACTATGCTAAGAAGAAGACTTAGGATGAGATTTGTAATGCTTTCAATCAGTAATACCACTATAATATGGAAGTTGACATTATCAGGAGGGATCTAGAGACAACCAAACAGGGCGCTTGGGAATCTATCTCTTCATTTCTCATAAAATTGAGACGTAAGGCTACCCAGATGCTTAACCATCCTTCTGAACTAGAATAGATTGGCATCATAGTCAATAACTTGATCCCTTCCTATCAGAGTCACCTAAGGACCCAGTACCTTCCAAACTTTCGAGCTCTCATTGCCACTGCAACCAAAATAGAAGACCTAGTCCAATTAGGCTAAATTAAAGAGGATCAAGCTTCTTCCTCCAGATATAAGAAGCCACAAGCTAGTTATCACGTGATTCCTCCCATCCATTAGAAAGGCGATGAGGTGGCCAATCTGACTGGCCAAAGACAACTTCCTCCTCCTCCACCAAGACTAGTTGCTCGACTAGACAAATGCAACTTTATAGATCTTGGAGTTCCTCTTTCATTTATTTTTCAAAAGGTTATGGATGATAAGTTGATACTGCCCCTAGAACTTAGACCCCTACCGAATCCAGTTCCAAAACACTACAACCTAAAGTCCTTCAGCTCTTTCCATTAAGGACCTAAGCATAAGACTGATGATTGTAAGACCGTGAGACATAAGATCTGGGACCTAATGAAAAGTGGCCAAGTGCTCCTTATTTGGCCCAACTCGAACATAAACACCAACCCACTCCCTCATCACCAGAACAACATCCACATGATCTACCAAGAGCCAGATTTTGTCTTGGCCTCCCTAATCCACCCCATCATACACAACTCATGCTACGTCATAGACCTAAATGATGTACTTGAGGAAATCAATGCTATTACCTGGAGCGGGAGACAAAACCCATCTCCTCCTCTTAAAGCTTTGCCCAATCCAGCTACCTTGGCCAAGGACAAGCCCAGTTCAAGCTCCAAGCCATAGCTTGAGAATTTAGTTTTGGAGCAACTAAAGAAAACCAAGGCCAACATCTCTATATGTCGGTTGATTCAGTCTTCCTTTATACACCGCCAGGCTCTAGTCAAAGCCATGAATCAGTGTCAGACAACTATTGAAATCATTCCAAAAGCTTTGGTGGCTTCCATTGCAAGGAATACTCTAGCACTAGCTCTATATTTTCAGACCATAAGATCCTTGCTAGAGGAGATCACAACTATGCTCTTTACATCATAGCCGAGGGTAAGATAATACCTATGGTTTTGGTAGATAATGGGTCGGCACTGAATTTCTATCTTCTAAAAGTAGCTAGTTGCTTGGGCCTAATTGTTGAAGACTTTATGCCTTTCGATCATATATTGAGAGCATATGACAGCATCAAGTGAAAGGTATTGGGCGTGGCTGATCTAAAGGTCACAATCGGGCCCAGTATCATGACTGTCCCCTTCCAGGTGGTGGATGTCCCAGCTTGCTTCAATTTTCTTTTAGGAAGGCCGTGGATCCATAAGGTTAGGGCAGTAGCCTGCTCCTTGCATTAGAAATTGAAGTCCCCCCCCCCCCCCCAATGGAAATGCAATGGTAACAATTAAAGGGGACTTGGTAGGAAAATTAAAAATACCTTCTTTCGCCCTATTATTTGAAATTCAGCCTGAACCAGCAGTCTACACATTATTAGGGTTCTCCTTCGATTCAATCTGGCTCATCGAGGCAGAACCGGATAAAGAGATCTTTCCAATGGATTTTGACCCTTATAATAAGCCTATGGTAGCTAATATGTTGAGAACCATGTGTTACTATCTAGGGATAGGACTAGGCCGCAACCAGCAGGGTATGATGTCTTTTACTGAATATTGTAAACCTCCCTTTGGTCTTGGAATCAAGCCGACAGATGAAGACTGAGAGGAGGCAAAAAGTGCCAAGTAGAAGGCGAAAATGAGAGGTGAAATAAAGGACATTCTGATACGCCTATACATCAAAACCCTCAATGGTTTCTTTTTCAAAGAAGGAGAATATGAACCCTACTACTTCTTTCAAGAACCATGGGATTGCCCATTAACCAATAAACTAATCCCTGGTTTTAAACTTCTCTTTGATGTCAGGCTCTTAGTAGAAGATCGTGAGCCTCTCTTCAAGCCCCAAACTAATTGGGAGGACAACATAGATTATTTTAGAGTCTTTCGAGTCCTCTGAGTCTTCTCTGTCCTCCTTGTCTGAGTTAGGAGACCTCTTTATAGAACTCAATGTAAGTGTTGATCGTGGCACTTTTACTACTAATAAAAAGTTTCAATTTTTTTGCTACCCTTTCTCCACCCTAAATGAGATTGCTGGCAAAATAGAAAAAGAAATAAAAATAATGAAAGAACAAACAATCATTGGCACAAAAAATGCACCAAAGAATACATTTATTATGCATGAATGTGATTGTAAACTAGAGTTGGCAGAGCTCATAAGGTAGTACTTAGATTGTAGCGCATGGACAACCAACAATAGGACCAATATAGATCCAAACATTGCCATTCATAGGATCCCTACATATGATCACATCATGCCAATGAAAAAGAAACTCCGAAGATAGAAATCGAAAATCTCTCTTAGAATGAAAAAAGAAACAGCCAAGTTATTAGAAAACAACTTCATTGAGGCTATTGATTGTTTGACATGGTTAGTCAACATAGTACCAGAACCCAAGAAAGATGGCATAATCAAAATTTGCGTCGACCACCGGGATCTAAATAAGACTTGTCCTAAGGATGACTTCCCTTTACCACAATTGACCTGCTTGTTGATAGAATGACAGGGTCTAGTGTGATTTTAGTCACAGATATCTATATGCAGGGTATAGTTAGATACCGATACAGAATGATGTACCTCCTGCTACAGAATGATGTCATTTGATTTTTAAAAATGTGCCACTTACTAGAGAGTGGTTACTATAATCTTTCATGACTTATACATAAGAATATGGAGATATATGATGATGACATGGTTGTCCACACCAAGGATGGGCCAAGTCACCCGGTTGCCCTTGAGCAGTTCTTCTCTAAACTTCAATAGTACAATCTGAAACTTAACTCCAAAAAATGCCTCTTCAGATCTCCATCCAGTATTTTCCAAGGTTACATGGTATCTTTGTTATTCAACTTAATTTCTTCAGATTTATGTATTGGGCTGGGGCAATTATATTCTATTGCTCGGCCTGGACCTTTATGTGTAAATGAAGCGCGTTCCTAACCCGCCGATCGATAAAGAATATGTATGTCGTCGTCTTCAAACGAGGAAAAGTCTCTGCTGCCGGCTCGGGCGAAATGGAAATCGGAAACAACAATATACTTTTCCATGCGTCATCAATTTGCACCGATGGCTCATTCGTTTTATGCAATCGATTTACCAAATCCTCTGTCAAATCTACCTTCGCCAAAATACCTCCCCTTTGGCAAAGACCTAATTCGACGGCCCCTTTCTGCAATCCTCGAATTTTCTGTTGGAGAATACCCTAGAAGTATGTGTTGCGTCAAGTTTGCTTCCAAATTTTACTTCTTAGGTGGTGAACTCGACAGACGTCGATCGCATGTACCCAAAAATAAGGGATAAGAATAAGGGCGTTGAGGGAGATGCGTTTCCTAGACATGTCTAGATATTTGACCCTGCTTCGGTCGGTCCTCCCACGTTTAAATCTGGTGTACCGATGACCTCTGGAAAGGCCTGTCCATGTTCATTTGTCTTCGATGGTAAGATGTACGTGCTTGGAAACAGCCTTGACACCGGAATTATTGTTAGTCCGGAATCTAAGAAAAGGTGTGCGGAGTGGAAGAAGTCCATGAACTACTTTGAAGCTTTAGATTTCTCCATTAACAGGTGGACTGTCCTCGAACCTCCTCCTCCAACTGAGTTTTGAACTGAGTGTGGTATCTATGCATTGTTGTGAATCGGTGCATTTCTGTTTATGGGTTTGAGCTGCCGGGCAGGCATTACATTCGTATCGACTTTGATCTTGATAGACAGGTGTGGGGAGCACCGTGTCGTATCCAAAAATTTTCCCTTTGTGCTGAGACTCTTAGTGCTGAGATTGTCGAGAACAGTCTACGTACTTGACCGCGAGGGATTGCTAAATTAAGCAACCTCACTGATGATGCGGATGCACACCTCGGTTCAGTGTCCATGGATTCTCTCAATTCTCAAACAACTCCACTCAAACGTTTCTCCTCATCCTCCTCCCTTCCCTGCGCGGCGCTCCTAGTTTACGGTCTGCACTCCCGGTTGCTTTCGTTCTCTTGGCCATCGCCTCGCCTTTCCATTTTCTGCACTTCTACAGAGACAGCCACAGGTTCGTTGATTTTTTTTTCATTCTCAATTTTTTTTATACTGCAAAATAACAGTATGATAATTTTAAAAATAATGCAAAGAGAGTTGTTAGGGAACATTTAGTTTTATAAAATCTGAAAATAAAGCAAAATAACAGTGTTAAAACTTTTGAAGCTTTTCCCAAAATGAGCTTTAAGCTCACAAAAACCATATTGTAAAAAATAAAAGGACAGGGCACGATTAGGGGTTTTTTTCTTAAGTACAGATGCAAGTCTTTTTTTAAAAAGAAAAAAGAAAAAAAAGGTGCAGACGCAAGCAAAGCAAACGGTCAGACAATATTATCACAAGAATTTTACCATACAAACAAATAAATTATACAAATAGGCATGCAACAGTATGATGTTAAACTACCAATTCTGGATTTCCAGTAGAAATAATATTTACCAGAACTCAATGCTTCTAAGGGTTTTCTTTTTTTATTTAAATGTTATATGTTTTAAATATATTGTATCTAAACATAGATTTCAATTTATAGGATTTAATGTCATCATTTGATAGCATAGATTGTGAAGATGTAGCAAAAATGAAACAAATTCATCGATGCCTTCTGCAAATAAACCCGAGAATAAACCAAGTACAATTTTGCCTACCTCAAAACTTGGTAAAAGTTCTTATTTATTTATTTTCCAAATTCTTATTTTTGCGCGGAGTCGAATGTTTTTTGTGCGGAGGAAGAAGATGATATTGATTGTTAATCCTTACAATCTTGGTCCTTGAAAAAAGTGGGGTTGAAGAATTATGTTTGTATTGAGAATAAGATGTTTAATTACATGTTTTTGTTGTGCTATTGTTTTTTTATATGAACTTTCAAATTCAGCACGGTTGTTTTTGTTCTATTGTTGTTTGATTACATGTTTTTTGTTGTAATTTTTTTTATTTGCGTAGTTTTTATTACATTTTACATGGATTTAGTTCTTCTATAATTTTTTATAGTTTAGCATTATTATATTATAATTAGTTATGTTTGATTGTCAAATTGTTTAATTGAGAATTGAGATATTGGTTTGAATTCATAATATTAATATGTACTGTTGATTGGGAATATTACAGGTTTAAGTTGTTTTATAGTTGAATTTTAATGCATTTCTATCTTTTTTTTTTTTGCACTTTGAGTTTGGATTCGGGTTTCATGAGGGTTTGAGTTTGATGGTGTAACACCCATCGGCCAATCCCGAAGAACCAGACGACGGATGCCACATTCGGTGCCGGAGCACCGTCTTATGTCACTTATTAAAGCTAGATCCCAAATTAGAAGTGGTTAAATTTCCATAAGGTGGCAAGTAATTTACATTTTGTTTTGTGTTCTT